>JAJEKB010013393.1:0-13242 GCA_022393335.1 Macrotrachela quadricornifera
CTTAATAATTTCGTTGTTACTGAATCTCATAGAAATAGCAGTATTTTTTTGAAAACAAATGCCGAAAATTTTGGAACATTTAAAAATACTAAAGACATCCATTTTGTAAAGGTATTTATTGAGAACTTATAGTAAAATCGAGTTATTTTCAGTTAAAAATTTAGTATTTATTAAAGAAAAGAACCGTTTTTACGGGACTAGAGGCTTGGAAATTGGTCTAGTTCAACAAAATTCCCAAAAATTGACTCCATAGATCTCTAGTTTCAGTAATGTTGTCGTCGAAGATGGCTACATTCGTAGTGGTTGTTGACAAATGAAGTTCCTGTGTTCGCTGTATCAGCAAGTTGCATTTTCTCTAAGGTTCAAATGATAACATCTCTTAGTGGAAGCAGAGAAGAATTTGCCGCTCGTCGATCAAAAACTTGCAGGGAGGACAAAACTATTTATAGGGAGCATTACGGTCCCGTGCTCCTCTCCCGTGACTACGTCACTGCCATCAATGTTTCACTACAAAAATTCATCTTTTTGTTATCTATATCTGCATCTATAAACACATGTCCTCGAAACAAAAGTCACATGCTGAATGTACGATAGGAAATGAAGAACAAATAATAACAAAACCTACCGATAAAATATAACACAAACATAGACGGTGACACTACATAAATGAGATAAACAGTATTGAAAGAAAAAAGTCGGTTTTTTTTATTTGAGAGCAAGTAATCTTTTCTTTATTAAAGTCTATAGTGATACTGCAAAAAAGTTTTATACTGTCTTGTATTGATAAATATGGTCTATGTATACAACTTTATTATTGATAAAAAAAATAAAGTAATTTAATCAAGACATAATACAGATATTCAATTTTTCTTTAATGAAATAACTTTTGAATTAGTCTGTATGTTTTTTTATGCATGCACAATTAATGAAAATGTCGGTATAAGAAAAAATAGAATTTTTTTTTAATTAGTTTTTGTTCTATTTTTAGAACGAGATGCTTTTTTAAATGAATTAACAGATTTTGATAACCAACTACCTTTTGAATTTTGATTAATTGAATGAATACTTGATAAAGATATTGTATCTGAATCAGTTGTAGTCGTTGATATTGAACGATAAAGCTGAGTTGTTAATTCTTGATTTTCAAATAATGCTTGTGCTAATGCCGATTTTTTTTCTGCTAATTCCATTTCAATACGATGTAAACGATCAGCAACATCTGATGGAATAATTGATGGAAGATCATCTTCATTATCATTATTTAATGTTTCATTGTCAATTCCTGAAATTTCATTTGATGAAGGAAAGGAAATTATAGGTCGACATGATTTACAACAATTATTCTAAATTAAGAAATTATTTCAAAACAAATATTTTATTTTATTATTTTACATGAATAAATCTTATTTTTTCAATATATTTTTCTTTATGTTCATCTATTTGATTACTCAATTGTGAACAAACCTAAAATTAGAATTTAATAGAGAAAATAAATTTATTGAAACGTTTTTTAAAATATATTAAATCTAAACGTAAGTTTATCTTCATTACATATTCGTTATTAATAAATGTTTTACAAGTATTTAATCATCTAGACTAAACTACAAAATTTTCAAAGTATTATTAATTTCTCGCTATTAAATAATTATTAAACATTTGTTTATAGACTTTCTGATGTACCATTCAATGGAATATGGTACTTTTATCGAGATGATTCGTTCTAATAGGATAAAAAAGAGTTTAGTAAATTTAACTTTTATATCATACTTAAACTTTTCAATAATTGAATTCTATAGCATAACTTAAAATTTAGTGAACATTTTGAAGTAAATTTTATACTATTGAATAAAGTCTAATTGTCTTTTATATAATATTTTATTCAATTAGTAGAAAGATTCTAATCCGATACAACATTTTATATGGGAAAAAACAATTAAGAAATTCTTAAAAGATAGAAACAGAAATTGTTATACTAACTGAATAAAAAATATATCTTCGAGTTTATTGTTAAAGAAAGATATATGCTTGCTTACTAATGTAATCGAATATAATAGTATTCTGAATTAATCAATTTATAATTAATGTAGAGATGAATTCCATATTGGCAACAGATGATGAAGTACGAAAATATTTTTATCTAATCAATTGTATAATTGATATATATAAAATGATTCATCTATATAACTCGTTAAACGATTAAATATTATTTAATATTCTAACATATTCATATTTCATATATTAACATTTATTCAGAAATATTTCTCATCATCATTCTTTATCGAATAGTTTGAATTATAATATCTATATTTATAATGTCGAGTATCACGTCTGATCTCTCTTCTATTGGTCAATTTTTTCGATCAATCAGATTTTAACAAGCATTTTTTCTGCTATTATGCGGATGAAGCATAGACAAATTCGGACCATTTCGGGATTATCAAGAGACGTCTTTAATATGACCCGAGCAATCCTATGTTCATATGGATGATAGTTGGTCTTCAATATTAGTCCATGGTATTTACAAGATTTCAGCAAGGAATCTTTCTGTTACTATTCGAATGAAATATGGATATATTCGGGCGATAAGTCAATTCTACCTCCTTACGATGTTTTCTGGATAGTACTAACGGATCTCTGCATACTTCCTTTGAATTACATAATATACGATAATTATACTTCGCTCACATTCGAAAAACTATGCAATTCGCACGAAATATAACTGGTAGATTATAAAATAATTCGAATTTTTTTCTTGAATTTCTATTATAATTCAATTAATGTTTATCAATAGTGTCATCTGGGGTAATTCGGATCATTCCAGCAAAAATGACCACAACTTATTTTCCCAACTTCTTATTCATTTTTCATTGATGGTTTCATATTAAAAAAACATACCAGTCGATAGCTCACAGTGTCCTTTATGAGACCTAAGAATATCAAGATGAACGAATAAACACAGAGCATACAATAATATTTACAATGACACCTCTGTCAGGCATGCGTTTTTTATAAAAAAATCCATCTGGGGTAATTCGGATCACCTAAGCAATTTTAGCTTCAGATAGATTGTAAAACCCCTAGCACTTTTACGATTCATTGTTGACTAATACTCAATCTAGAAAAATTGTTCAGCTCACTTTTCTCTATCTTTTCAAGAAAAAACACCTATCATTGTATGAGATATATGTGACATTTTTCTAATTCATTAAATTACTAAAAAAAAGTAAATTTTTACATATGCCTTCACGTTTCTTCTTGTAATACTTGAGACCAAACGCAAGATCTAGAAGAGAAAGATTTTAGTATTTCATACATAGAATGTTTTGAACTACAAAATAATATGAATAGATAAAGATCTTTATGATTTTTATAGAATAATAATATTGAGCTGTACAATAATATAGGATGTTTTCATTTGATAAAAACTTCACTTCATTCATATGTATCTATAGAGTGAAACATAAATATTTTAGTTTACAATATACAATCGAACAACAATTCATTTTATGAATTGACAATATAATAAATAACCACACAAAGAAGAAATGGTGAATTAGAAAAATAAAATTCTATAACATACGGAATCGTATGGACATGTAGAATAAAGGAGCAAAACATTAGCACAGATGTATACAAAAATATACAGATTTTTTTGTTTTGATGACGCTACTCTTAAAAGTATAAAAGAAAAAAATTCTCAATGGTAAAGATGTAAGTTTTTCGAAAACGAAAATGACTGTAATGTTCATAAAGTAACTGAAACATATTTATGCAAATTATATGATACAATATATGATAAATTTTCGAAACAGAAGCGGATAATAATGCTAAACACTTAGGCAACGTAAAATTATATATAAAAATTTTACAACAGAACATAAAATATAGTAGAATTAAGATAGAGAAAGATGTAGAAAAGAAAAAAACTGATTTCATGATACAGATGAATTCATATAAGAATTTCAAGCATAATTTGATTAAAGAAAATAAAAATGATTCAGAAAATCTTATCATACTATATAAATATTGTCAAAATATAAATAAATACTTGACTGGTAAGGCTAAAAGATTTATGTATTAGATGTTTCAATAGAAATTGTGCTAGCTATAGATGTTGTATTAGGCGAATCTAAATATATCAAAAACTTTCTTTTAGCATAGATGTAATAATTCAACAACCAAAAGTGAGTAAGGTACTTTTAATATGGTATACAATGCACGGATCTTATTATATTTTACGTTTAACTGAACATACCGTTTTTTTGGATAGTACGACGTTGTCGTGCACCGCCCTTTCGATAGGTAGAACGTGATTGCTTCTCAATTTTTTTTCGTCGAATTTCTTCTAGTTGTTCAATAACGCTATTTACTGTCATAATTTTTCCATTGGTTTGTTTGAGCATTGTTCGCTTGGTTGCAGTGCTAGGGTGGTGCTTGTGAAGATGAACTGAATATAGTTTGAAGTGTATTTTGTATAGCTATAAGAGAATCTCGTTGTTTTTCAGATGATTCATCTTTCAAAACATCATGTAAAAATATTGTCTCTAATGTCATAATATCAAATTGATTAAACTTACCCTCTTCGTCGGAAGTATCAAAACCAATCAGTTTGAATGCTACTTTTTTATATTTTGTCGCTGATAATGATGATAATACCTGGTTGTTATTTTTTTCTGATACGATATTTTTTCTTCCAAACTTAAGTACGATGTCATGTGATTTCTCGAATTGTATATTCGTTTGAGCATTATCGAAAAAAAATTTTTTTAGGACTAACATTTTTTTATTAGTCTTACCATCATTACTTGTATCAAGACGTTTTGTTTCTGATGATAATCTCTTTCGCTTTGTATGTATATTTGATGAGAATGATTGAGGAACGTAACTTTCATCACTATCATCATAATTTTCATCCCTATCGACATCGATATCGTCTTCATCTGTATCACGAAGACTATCCTTAAATGTTGTTTTATCAAGTACTTGGTTTAGTGTTGAGATTGCGCGTTGAGAAGTATTGGAAGATGATGAATCGAATGTAACAGAACTGAACGAAGAAGAAGCTACTGGTGACGGCGGTGATAACAACGATTGTGAGGTGGTAGATGACGTCATACTATTTGTTTTATTATTTTGACTCATGTCAACAGTTGAAGAAGCAGTAGAAGTATATGTATTTGATCGTAAACTACGTGAAACATCTATAGCGTTTCGGTTCAGTGGAAACACACCTGCTTTCATAAATGATTTAATAATATTCGTTTTTCGATTAAGAGCATCAGTTATCCATAATTGTTTCAAGAGTGATGGAAATTGAACTTTGTTCATGTTTTTATTTTGTGTACGGTTATATTCAAACTTTAATATCCTATAAAGAATTACATAAAATAAATTTATAAAACTAATATTTTTTAAAGCTCACTAAAAAACTATTTTCAAGTAAATGAAAAAAGATTTTTGAGTTCCTCAGAATGTGATAGCATCCCAGGTCGAAAAAACAGACGCAAGATTTTATCAACCAGATGAAATCATATGGAAAATCTTACAAAAAATCGTAGTCACTGGAATTTTATATCAGATCATACTACAAGATCTTTTGAGATCTCATATGCACTTTATTTTCTCTACAAAACCTTGATGGTATTTTAGATATATATGAGTCTAATTAAAGAATTATAGCGATATTTCACCCCTTTGGGGACGGGAAGCCTATATATAGGCAACAGTCCTGAACCGACTTGTAAATCACTTTTGTATGTCTCTTATAGCACCATTATCACTAGCCTGCTACCACAGATCATGAATCGGAAGATTTTATTGGCGTGACACTATTCTCTATTATGTCTTCATTCATCTTTTTTACTATGCATAGAATTTTTTTTTGTTCTCTTTCCTCATGTCATGCATTCTGACACGTCTAATCTATTTTTTGTGCATATTTACAGACACTCTTTCTCTCTAGTAGATTGTCGTTTGTCCATTTGAATATCAAAATAAAAACTGTGACATATTGATTACAGATACTTCGTGTTATTTATTCCTACTTTTTGATTGAAATGGCAACAGATAGAACAACTACTTTTGAAACCAGCGACATTTACAATGATTCTGAGTCTGACAGTGAGTTAGACTCAGAAGTTGAAAACGAATCCAAAAGTTCTAAAGTTCGTGATCCTGATACGCAGAGCGAAATGGAAATATCAGATGGCAAAAATACTTTTTCACCTAATAATCGGAATCGTATTTTAAGATCATGGCAGAAAGCAATTTTTAGACCAAAATTATTTAATTTTCAAAGTCACTACTGTGAAACAACTATCAACTTGAATGAGGACTCGCTGTTGAATCTATTCAAATTATTGTTGATGAAACGAATAAATTTCAAGCAAACGTCGCGAATGAATGTTTAACAGCATCATCATACCAAGCGAAGTGATCTCCAACTAATCCAGAAGAAATATACCTTTTTTTTGGCAACATTCATGTTGATTGTTCACGGGAAAAAACACCGAATCAAAGACTACTGCCCAACTGATCGCGTGATTTCAACATCAGTTTTCGGTGATATCATGTCACGAGATAGATTTTTGCTCCTGTTGAAATTTCTGCATTTCAATGATAATGAGAATCAGTCCGAAGACGATAAAATGTTCAAACTTAGACCTGTCGTACAACATTTGAAAGAAAATTTTGGACGCTTTATGATTCCATACGGAAATCACTGTATCGATGAAATTTTAAAACTTTGGAAAGGACGCCTGAATTTTAAACGATACATTCCATCGAAACGGCACAAATATGGAATAAAAATCTTTATTCTGTGCGATTGTCATACTGGATTTGTATTAGATTTTTTAATTTACACTAGATCCCAAACAGATTTTCAAAACTAGAAAAGACTTGGAATCGCAGGATCAATTGTAATGACACAGTGGTTTGACAAAAGAAAAGTCACTATGCTTTCCACAATACATGAGCCAAAAATAGTAAATACTGAAAAAACTCATTACGAAACTAATGAATTAATTCAAAAGCCAGCCCCTGTCAAGGACTATAAAGAAAACAGGGGTGCTGTTGATAGATCAGGTATGCAAATCAATTCAATCGAATGCGCTCAGAAACAGCACTGGACACAGAACTTTCTTTTGGAACCTTTACCATAGTTCCAGAACTATTGAAACTATTTTTTTCTTCGCTTCAATAAGGTGAGAATGAAGGAGGGTGAGGATGAGAGGTGAGGGCGTGAGGGTGAGGGTGAGATTTAAGATATTTTCCGTTCATAAGATAATTCTGTTAGGAAACTTTTCATTTATTATATATATTTACATTATCTATTATGATATTTAAGATAGTTTCCTTTGATGAGATAGTTCCGTTAGGGAACTTTTCATTTACTATATTCTCTTTCTCGTAGAGAAGAGTCTTGCAAACATAAATTGTCTGCTTGATTGCTTGATTGCTTGCTTGTATGTCCGGACAAGGTCAAAAAAACATTTTATTAATATTTTCTATAAAACTTAACCAAAGGGTAATCGGGGTCGAGGAACTCGAATCTGATATTAGTTTTTCAAAATTATTTTTGGATTCATTTTTTTACACAAAGGATCACTTTCTTTACAAAAAAAATTTTTTATAAGGGTTGGCCGAAGGGTAATCGAGGAGGGCTGGCCACGGACCTAACTTTTGGAACCTTTACCATAGTTCCGGAACTATTGAAACTTTTCAGTAACAGCCATTTATGAAAAGAAACTATCTTAAATATTATAATAATAGCCTAACTATACAAGTAACGCTCGTCTGAAGACTCGCTCAGCTCTTTCTCGTAGAAATCGTGTTTCTAAATTACCGTCAAGCTATTCATTTATAAAATTTTAAAAAACTAACATCAGATTCGAATTCCTCGACCCCGATTACCCTTTGGTTAAATTTTATAGAAAATATTAATAAAATATTTTTTTGACCTTGTGCAGACATACAAGCAAGCAATCAAGCAGACAATTTATGTTTGCAAGACTCTTCTCTACGAGAAAGAGAATATAGTAAATGAAAAGTTCCCTAACGGAACTATCTCATCAAAGGAAACTATCTTAAATATCATAATAGATAATGTAAATATATATAATAAATGAAAAGTTTCCTAACAGAATTATCTTATGAACGGAAAATATCTTAAATCTCACCCTCACCCTCACGCCCTCACCTCTCATCCTCACCCTCCTTCATTCTCACCTTATTGAAGCGAAGAAAAAAATAGTTTCAATAGTTCCGGAACTATGGTAAAGGTTCCAAAAGAAAGTTCCGTGTCCAGTGCTGATAAATACAACATATAATAGCCTTCAAAGATCTTACGAGAGACCTTTCCGACCTGATACGCTCTTTTGCCTTCTATTATACATCATTCGAAACAGCGCATCGCGCAGAGTATAACCTGAAAGTTTTACGTGCGGACGGCTTTTGGGTCAAAAGTTATTGCCGTTTTAGTTTTTTCCTCCTAGGCAAAAATCAGTGAAAATTGAAAATTTTCACATTTCGACAAAAATGATCGCAGAGACTTGACATTTTTCAGGGCACACAGCTCATAGGCTGAGCTCACAGCCCTGAAAATTCCAGACCGATCCGACATCTTATTCTCAAGTTAGAAAATTTTCAATTTCATAGATAAATCAGCGAAAATTGAAAATTCTCACATTTTGTCCAGAATCATCACAGACACTTCAAAATTTTCAGCAGAGCGTGCTAGACACGTTTGCTCGCTTTCCCGAAAATTTCAGGTCAATCGGAAAATTATTTTTGTAGAATCAGAATTTTTCAATGTTTGCTCAAAAATACCCAAAAAATGTATTACTTTAGTAATATTACCCACGACTTCTGAATTTCATTTCAGATGTTATTAAGTCTTTTCTAGCACAACTTTGTTAGCGTCAAAAGATATCTCTCTATTGACGCTAACCTTTTCATTCTTTCGTTCATTTTCGTTCTTCCTTACGTAACCTATGTGTGGTTCGATGTTTTCCGACATATACATATATACCCATTGTTTTTCTTTTCTCTCTCTCGTTTCTCTAGTTCTCTGAACAAGTTTTTCCGCAGTTCAGTTGTCCGTGTTTTGTTAGTGTGTACACACATATTTTTCGATTGTTAATAAACTATCATCATCTGAACTTATATTATCACCTGGTTTCATTATATACAAGTCGGGTGAGATTACTACATACACTATTTGCGCTAATACAGACGTCGGTTTTCTCTTGATTCCTTCCGACTCACTAACATTTTGTGCGTAGGAGATTTGGATTAGGGGTGTTACTCTATCGTTACTTTATAAATAAAGATAAAGATTTTCTTTACCTTCATTTTATAAAGAATAAAGATTTTTTAATTTTGTTTATCTTTATTTTTTAAATACCAAGATCTTCTTTATCTTTATTCTTTATTATAAAGAAAATAAAAGTAAAGTAACACCCCTAATTTGGATTGGAAAAGAAAGCTAACAAACTTCAATCTATTTTGTCATTTTCTATCACTAGAAAATATTTAACTGGTAAGTGTGCGGTTGTAGCAGTGTTATCTATGTTTGGCTTTCGCTTTTGATTGCAGTCAAACTGAAATTATCCGAAAATGATCAATCCACACAACGTCTCAAGGCTGATTGCCAATTTTATTTAAAAACTCGTCCCTTCCGTTAAATTACCACAAACTGAAACTCCACGCGACGAACATGTCGCACGTCATATTTATAACAACATCGAAACAATTCTAAACAGTACGCATTACAACTTCGAAACAGAAGAAACATTGGATTTCATTCACACATACAATCAAGAACAGGAAGAAGAACAAAATGATGAAGATGATAATGAACAAGACATGGATGAAAATTATACAGTTGATATGAATTCTGAAAATCAAAGCAATGTCTTTGTGAGTAGTTGTTTTGAAAAACATTTATTCTTCGCATCATGTTTTCTGTGAATATTCCAGGAAGAATTTTCTTTGGAATACATGCAAAAAGCTGTAAATTACTATGAAGCAACTGATCCAAAAACTGGAAAGAGAAAGCACTCGTGGTCTAGCTTTCAGAATCATTTCCGACGAGTCAAAAACAGAAGTTATATAGGTCGTTTTCATAGTTACCTTCAAAATCAAGGCACAAAAATTCAGAAGTAACGTGAAATTGATTCTTTTGTCTACCAATCGTTTGAAAAAGCACGTAGTGAGTTTCTGTTTATCCATGACATTGACCTCAAACGTTGGAAGCTTCAGAAAGCAAGAGAATTAGGTGATGGAAGCTTTATTGCTAGGCGAGTGACTTTTGAATTCTCAAGTTCTTCAGAAAAGACTGTCAATTTTCATTGACCACAGTGACTCATGGGTTTACAAGTTCAAGCTACGTCATGGTCTATGTACTCGTAAAGTGACAAAGCTCGTAACTCAACGTGAAATAGAAAATGCAGATGCCATCAATCAGTCTGCAGAACAGTTTGTAGCAGAGTAAGTTTTTTCGAAGTGCAAACTTTCAAAACTTGGAATTTTGTGGCTGCCTCTTCTCGCTCTTCTAGTACACAAAAGATGCTTTTAAATTACAAACCAAATCTTGTATTCAATACTGATCAGTCAGCGTTGGAAATTGAAATGCGATCCAATCGTACACTTTCTTTCAAAGGCGAAAAGTTGACTCTTGCGAAAGTCAGAGTAAGTGAATTTTAATAAAAGGTTCAAGTTCGTTAACATAATTCCTCGTTTAAATATTCTAGTCTATTTCTAATACAACTCACAGTTACACTGTTCAACCGTTAATTGCATTGAGCGGTGAACTGGTGGGGCCACTCTACTTTTGTCTCAAAGAGGTCAATGGGAAAATGTCAGATAATATCCGTAATGGCTTGTTTAAAGCTGATAACCTTGTCCTCACTTACAGTAAATCCGGAAAATTAACCAGTAGCTTAGTGCAGTATTGGTGTGATACAGTACTACTACCATTAGTTGGAGGGCAGAAGTGTTCGCTTATCAGCGATTATTGGGGTGCACAACGTGATAATAAACTCTATGAAAAAATGACTGGTTTAACTCGAGTTGAAATTCCAAAGAAAACTACTTCGATATGTCGTAAATGATAGTTCTAAAAAGACCCTCTCTTCACTCCAACATTTTTTTCTAAAGAGATTTCCTTTGTGTCTGGTATAGAGCCATTGGACGTCTATTGGAATCGTCAATACAAGAGAATTATTCGTGAAATGATGAACCATGTGTTGCTCTATAACATTCAGACCAATTTGGCAGAACGGAATAACATTATCAAGATAAATTCATTAGCATATAACCAAATGTGTTCTCCACAGTTCCATGCAATGAACAAATATGCTTGGTATCAATCAGGCTATACAAAAAAGAATCCTGGCCATTTCTTAAATACGAAACAACTGTGTTTTTTGTTCTCTGATAAAAGTTGTTCTAAAAGTCAATGTAAAGGTGTCCCGTTTCTACAGTGTAGTTGCTGTCGAAAAGTTCTGTGTTTTCAGTGCTTTTTTGATTTATATCACAAGCATTGAGATGTGAGTTGTGAGGTGTGTGTTTTGATTTGCATGTAAGCTTTGTTTATGATCAGTGATTTGCGCGATTTGTTGTTGAACAGTCTCCTCGGTAAAGTTTGTACATAATGACTTTTTATAAAAAAACAGTACCCTTCTGAAGTGAGAGGTCTCTACGTGGCAGAAGGGATCAACGTTCACTCGAAGGAGTGAACGGCGAACATCTCACAAATTTATTCAAAAAACTCTAATTCAAACGTCAACGATAGCAAAGCAATGAAACTTCAGATTTTGAGCAAACATTGAAAAATTCTGATTCTACAAAAATAATTTTCCGATTGACCTGAAATTTTCAGGAAAGCGAGCAAACGTGTCTAGCTCGCTCTGCTGAAAATTTTGAAGTGTCTGTGATGATTCTGGACAAAATGCGAGAATTTTCAGGGCTGTGAGCTCAGCCTATGAGCTGTGTGCCCTGAAAAATGTCAAGTCTCTGCGATCATTTTTGTCGAAATGTGAAAATTTTCAATTTTCACTGATTTTTGCCTAGGAGGAAAAAACTAAAACGGCAATAACTTTTGACCCAAAAGCCGTCCGCACGTAAAACTTTCAGGTTATACTCTGCTCGATGCGCTGTTTCGAATGATGTATAATAGAAGGCAAAAAGAGCGTATCAGGTCGGAAAGGTTCCCCGTTAGTCAGATCCTTTGATTTTCTTCCTGATTAGAACTAGTACAAATCTGAAAGCATCTATTCTTAAAACGTTCTTAAGATATTACTAGCAGGAAGCTTTCAGGATTATACAGCCTCGCTTCACAAGGATTCTTTCGTTTTCTTGCTGAGATCTTAGTCTGCTGTGTTAAGGATCCTGCTAAGATTTATTTGCGACGATTTACTTGAGACGTTATTGTAAATCCAAAGGAAACTTAGCAAAAAGTACTTTCTCATAATCTTTTCAAGGATCTAGATGAAATCTTGGCAGGATTTTTCATCGAAAATCAGGAATATATCTCAGCAAGAACCTGAAAAAATCTGAGCAGTCATCCTATTCCGCGATGTTGAACATTAGCGGATCCAGTTCCGCCTAGGGAACTAATTCCACCGATTCCGGAATTACAAAAAGTTTGAGAAGCGATTCCGGAATCGGTACTAGTTCCATCAACTCCGGAATTGGAAGGAATTCCTAGGAATTCCATCTGATTCCGGATCCGTTCACTATAATAACTTAGAAGCATACGATAAAGACTAATCCATATATGATTCCGGAATCAGACGGAATTCCTAGGAATTCCGTCTGATTCCGGATCCGGATATTCAATTCCGGATCCGTTCACAATGATAACTTAGAAGCATACGATAAAGACTAATGTATATATGATTCCGGAATCAGACGGAATTCCTAGGAATTCCATGTAATTCCGTCTGATTCCGGATCCGGAATCGCTCATTTATGTTGAAGATTAACGTGCAATCACAATAGCCAATATGAGGGTGAAGGCGACAAGCGATTCCGCTGAACGATTCCGGAAACGGTACTAGTTCCATCAATTCCGGTGTTAGGATCTGCCATCTATATACATATATATAGATGGACGATCCTTCACTCTCTCTCGTTCTTGTCTTTCCTATATACATATATATATATTTTGTTTATATATTTATGTATGTGTTGTTGTTTGTTGTTTAGCTACTAGTTTAGTCATATATTGTTTTTTTT
>JAJEKB010013399.1:0-10129 GCA_022393335.1 Macrotrachela quadricornifera
CATCTAAATAGTAAGATTTACATATTTCTTCTCAATTACAAACTTTGGATTATGTCAGACGTAAAGGATTGGTCTCTTGGAACTCGAGTTATCTAGAGACATTCCTCGACGTTACTCTTCGTCACTCTAATTAATCCATCCATTCGTAATTTTCTAATGATTACTATAAATTCTACAAAAGATCAGCACTTAAAATATGTATAAGATTTACAGTTATGTTGCACTATGATTGCTGTGCCCTCTCATTTCACTAAATTATTATGCATAATCTAATATTGACGTTAACTACAGGGATACGACACGCCAATTGGTCAATTTGGAGGCCGAATTTCAGGTGGTCAACGACAACGAATAGCAATTGCACGTGCTTTTGCACGAAAACCTCAACTATTGATTATGGACGAACCTACAAGTGCACTCGATATTGAAAATGAACAAGTTAGTTGTTAAAAGAATAATTTACTTATACTTTATATATATTATTAATCTAGCTCATACAACAGGCATTACAGCGTAACACTCAGAATCTCACTTCAATTACTGTTGCTCATCGATTATCAACGATTCGTCATGTTGATGTGATCTATGTAATGCAGCGCGGTCATATTGTGGAAAATGGCACACATGACGAGTTGATGACTCGACCAAATGGTGTCTACGCTAAATTATACAATCAATTTATTCGTACCACAGTTGCATAAGAACAACAAATTTCAACACAAACAGCTCTGCGTGTCTTAACTTTTTTTTTACACTGAAACCTCCCATTGTGAATACCCTCATTTAGTGAAAATTTTGAGTTCTCACCGAGCGATTCTTGCTTGAAATGGATGTCTCCATAGAGAACACCTCTTTATAGTGAACAGTTTTTTTTATGCTCATCAGCTAGAATAACCTTTCTGATGTGAACGTTTTTCTTATCTCTTGTTGTTAGTAATGTGCCAAGAATTCTTTTTCTTTCCTAGCGTATATATAAAATAAATTTTTCCTTTCCTTTCATTTTTCTTTCTTTCACGCTGATGAGTCGGAGCATTTTTGCTCAATGTAAACATCATAAATGAGACGGAAGAAAACAAAACTAATCAAGATGAAATACGAGTTACTCCGCCAAGGCTTTCTGAAGCGTTGGGAATGGTTGAATGATTTCGTCTTTTATCAACTACAACTCATCCACAATTATATCCAATCATTACTCAACTCGAATCTCAACTGATCGATCTCTATGCTACGAGTAAAGTGCCAAAGCAAAGCAAAATTGAAGTTTTTTTTTGTACAGCAAAGTTAAAGAGATAATTCAATAAATGAAGACAAGAAGCGAATGCTAGGTCTTGTTGATCTGCGCCCAGGTAATAGAAACTCCTAAATTCGTAAATAAGCATAGATCTTTGTGTAGTGAACAACTCCGTATAGTAAACACTTTTTAATATTCCCTCTATCGTTCATATTAGAGATGTTTCAATCTAATTTATTTTATTGTGCTATATCGTAGCTGGTTCACAGTTAAAAGAATATAACCAATAAAAGAAAAGAAAGAGTAAGATATGTATAACGAATATAAGCATCAACAGTTGGAGAAAAACAAAAAAATATAGATGACACTAACATATAAAAAATAACAATACATACTGACAATACAAAGAATAAAGTCAACAAATATTCAAGCAAAAAAAAGGTTCAGGAAGTGAGAAAAAATACGACATGATCGATCTAATTTATGATCTACATGAGTAATGTGTACATTATTCCATCAAAACAAAATACATTAATATCCTTCCGCTTTCATTAATAGAACAATAAAAGAAAAAAAAAGAAAAAGATTAGAAACCATTAACACAACTGCGCAACCAAGATGAAAACAAAAAACCATAATTATCAACAAAGATCAACCATCTTAACTACAAACCACAATAACTAAACATTTACCTTTTTACTTTTCTGTCACTCTTATATTCTAAACTCTATCACTCATACGTCATCTTATACCAATAAATTAATCTTCACGAAACTTTTGTTTACTTTTGAATTTTCTTAACCATTACTTCTCTTTTTTTCTATTCTGGATAATGAAATATCTCGAATCATCTCAGTGAACAATGTAAGGATTTTCAAGGTCAAAACGAAGTCTATAGATTATGGTAGCTGTTCTCACTTGCAGTCGGATACATATGGCACGCAAGGGTGAAACACAAAAAACCACTTTGGCAGCTACATAGGGTTCCTCAATGGGAAATATAGAAAAGGTCAAAAAAGAAAATGTCGAATAGTGAAAAGATCGAAAAAAATAGTGGGAAAAAGTCGAAAAGGAAAGTATAGAAGCGTAAAATAGCGAAAGAGAGAACGTCGAAAGATGGATGCAACGAAGAAAAACGGCAAAAGGAAAAACGTCGAGAGTATATGTTAAAATGAATAAATGTCTGCAACATACATATATGTTTAATCTGTTATTTTGTTATTGGCTGTTTATGCATTATTTCAAATTGTCCATAATCATATATCTTATAGTCATTTCTTTTCCTCTTTCATCAAGTAAATAGTTCGTCTGATATTATCGTACGATATTCACTTAAAACAGATAGCAAGGCCAGTACTATTTAAGTTCATTTATCTTCAACAAATGAAATATATTTAGTCTGTTATTTTTTAATATTATTTATTGAATAGACGGTTACAGAGACCGAAATCGGCAGAAAAAATTCAATTCGGATTCGATTCGATTCGATAACAAAATATTCAATTCGACTCGATTCGATCCGCTTCTTAAAAAATTCTAAATCGATTCGATTCGGCTCTGCTTCAATTCAAAAAATGATATCATATTGTTATATGAGTCATTGCACGTAAGCCACGCCAAAAGTTGCTCAATCGAGGTTCTCAGATTCGCCTCATTTTTTAATATGTAGTAGAGAAATGTTTTTGGTGGATTTTGACGCAAGCCGATTTTAAAAATATTGAATCTTTCGGATTTTATAAGCATTTTATGAAAAACATCAAAATTTGAAAAATCGAAAAATTGGGGGTACAAATGAAGCAATATTTCAAGAACAGCTTGGCCGCTCGAGCTGAAATTTTCTACAGATATGTACTTTAGTAAGTTACACTTGCTATAAAATTTTCATCCAAAAATCTTCAGCCAATGGATTTCTGAAAGCCCTTTAATATTTGCAAAAATTCACATTTTTAGCAATTTTGAACCCTCATAACTTTTGATAGCAATAAGGTAGGACATCAAAACTTTTACTATTGATAGACCACTAAAAGATGTATGTGCCCTAGAAATGTCAGCCTTCCAGGTCGTCTGTAGTCTTCAAAAAACCCGTCCGAAAAACAGATTTTTCAAAAAACTGGGATTTTGGAGATCGATTTTCTCCCAAGAAACGAGTCCGTTTGAGACCGGACTTTCACAGATTGAAAGTACTATTCTTGAACTACAACCCCAGAAAAAATCAGCCTGGGATCTCTAGAAACGACTTCTAGCGAAGGTCTTCTTTTCGAGGTGTTTGAGAGGTAGGTGGTTTTCATATATGACTTTGACATTAAATTTTTGATTTTATTTTACTGAGGCCTATGTATTTTTTTTATGGAGAACACGATGGTAATATTCTTTTTCCTTGCTTTGATAATTTTTTTTTGCTCAAAAACCTAAGAATATTAAGCCTTAATTGAACATCTGAACATCTTCATCTATGGAGACCTATACAATTTTTCATGAAAAAATTTTTTGATGCAAAATACAATAGTAGCATTCTTTCTCCTTCCTCTGAACATTCTTTTTCCCTAAAAAGTATAAGAGTATTGAACGTTGTTTGAACATCTGAGCATTTCTTATTAAATAGTGTTTTTTATTTGTTGCATAATTTTAATTCGAATTTCTTCTTTTATTGTTATTGTTATCTTTATTTTTATTTTTATTTTTTAATAAAAAAATTTCAAATAAAACACACTATTTAATAAGTGATGGTCAGATGTTCAATCAACGTTCAATATTTTTAGACTTTTTGGGGAAAAAATGTTCAAAGCAAGGAAAAAGAATATTACCATTGTGTTCTCCATAAAAAACTACATATGTCTTACAATGGAAGGTCCCGAAGTGATGACCCGAGTTGAAAGGTAATATTATGTAGATTTGCTACACTAAGTGTTTTGATGTTAACTATGAAACAATTATCGGCTGAGGCATATTCACTGAGAATCTATAGTCAAAACATTTTCTCACCATATGGTAAGCTGACAGTAATGGAAACTTATAATACGTCCTATTTTTCCTTTAACCCTTTCACCGCAATTCGATGCTCCGCGGAAAATAGCTTCAATATACTAAATTTCATGCATGTTCACGCTCGATAAATGCGGTCATTGATATTTTCTGTATGTGCAGATATTTGCTCTTCTTTCTGTCATCCGATAACTTTCTGTCGGATTCCGATACCAAGAATTCCAACAACTTCCGACGAATTCCCATCGAATCCGATCATTTTTCCGATAGGATCCGATGAAATCCGACTGTCGGATTATTCGTCCTGGGTAGGACTGAATAGTTTCCGAGTCTGTCTTTTTCTTTATTAATAGACATTGTACAATAACAATGAAATAACAAAGGAAACTTTTAATTTTGTCTTCTAAGTTCTTTGCATAGTATTAGCTTTCATTCTTTCTTTTCATTTGCATAAAAAGTAAGAATGTATGTCAATAAAGGAAAACACGGTACAAAACTTTCCTGATCAGTTATCAACATCGTATACATGCCTCAGACAACCTAAAAAGCCCTATCAAAGGGTGATATTTGAGATGATGTTTGGAATGTCAATAGTAAATGCTTATTTGATTTACAAAAAAAATCATGACGCAAGCTGTATGACGATACTGCAGTTTCGTGAAAGTTTTGTGCGATCTTTATTTCTTGGTATGCCATACCAGAATCTAAAACCTGGTTCAAGAGAACGTTCAACAAGCCAAAAGGAATCGCAAACTTGCTGATCACAAGCTCAAAGCAGAGATGTCCATCGCGGCGGGGTAGAGATTTTTATAATATTCTCGCGGCAGCAATTTTTATGATACCGTCGCGGCAGCGGCAGCTTTTTTATGAAAAAAATTTCAAAAACTCAGGAATTTTCACACAATCTCGATATTGATGTGTGCTGCACGATAGGGCTTGATGAATCTGATCGATTGTCATGATCAACTCTAGTTTAAACCGATCACAGCCTTGAAAATCCGAAGATTTTTAAAAATACCATCGCGGCAGCGGCGCGAGTAGCTTTCTTGGATTATCGCCGCGGCGCGTCAGCGGCAGATTCTCACCCGCAATGGACGTCTCTGGCTCAAAGAAATGGAAGAATCTGTGCTGGCTGCTACGAAAAAAACAGAAAACAACAATCAAGAGAAGTGACATATGGGGCAGCAAAGAAAATAAAACCTCCTGTTCTGACTACGATAATTTTTTTTTGTCTTGAATGTTTTTACCAGGAGCATCATCTTATGGAATACAAGACTTAAAGAATACCAAAGACAGTGCAGATGACAGACCATGTTTAACGTCCTGCCGAAGAAAAACAGCAGAAGAAAGTGCTTTTCTATACAGTTTCTTCTTGAAGTATAGCGTGGCCCACCTGTGGGCCACATCGCGGTGAAAGGGTTAAATATGCATTATATATACATCTAATATATAAACTCGCAAACATTGATAAGAGAGCGTGTCTCTAGTCAAAACTTTTTAATCGATAAACTCCGTATCATTTGATAGAAAATGAAATTCTTTGTTTAGTCCACCTCATCCGAAACATGGCATTCACTTCGAAAAAAATTGAAAAAATGGTTTTTTCTATCATACCATTACGTATTATTATATACATATACCGGTATTTATCATGCTGAACATTCGGCAGAGAGTTTTTCTCCGTTGAGTTGTTTTACAGAAATGAAACTTCTATCACTTGATGGACATTTCAATAATCTATTTACTTGACCGGATCTCATGCATCGGTAATATCCACGAAAAACCTTCTTAGAAAAACAAGTAACGTTCGTCGCTTCGACTCACTTGACCCTCGACTGAATCAAGAAAAGTTATAATGTCTCTCCCTACTCTATTTTCTTTTCATTTTCATTCTCTACATAACACAAAGTAGAGACACGAGTATCATTTAAGATTTTTATACTATTCGAAAACTATCATTACAGAATAAAATTCAACAAGGTAGCGCTCAACCTGTGGATTTGTTGACCCTTTTCTCAAAGAAATATTACATCGCTGCATTTAAGTAAACTTTGTCCGATCATGTTAGATATTTCAACTCTTGATTCCATATAGAATCATAAGAATATAAAACTCTCTCAATTACTTCTCACTTTATTAAACAGAAATTTTGCTTAAAGAACACATCATTTTTTAGGCTTAGCTCCTTATTATGATCCCGATCATTTAATAGTAACGACATTGATTTAAACTGCTAAGAATCAATTTACAACTGATTCATGCGAGTCTATACTAAAGCAAAATTTTCGCGATCAATTACGGGAACGGCTAGTCGTTCGTCGGCGCCCCTACGGGGCGCCACTCACGGCTAGCCGTTTCACCGGCCAGGCATCATTGAGCAGGTGATAATTCATAGTTCTCATTTGCCTTTTGCACGTTTCAATTATTTCAAGAAACTAGTCAAATCGTCATAGAATGCACCCATCAGTTGACTTCTAGTATCACACAATGACTCCGGCCCCATTTTGTATCTGAGACAAAACTGCACGTTTTCAATATGCTGCCATTCTGCTCATACGGTTACCACGAATGTCACGTAATATGCGACAAATTATCCTGTGAGATATTTTTCTATATCTCTATTGAAGCACAGTCCCTATGCCTAACTACAGAAGAACAGCTAGTCGTTCGTCGGCGCCCCTCCGGGGCGCCACTCACGGCTAGCTGTTCCATATATCAAATTTTATAGGATAGCGAAGCTTTGCCTTTTAACCACTTAATTCTGCAATTATTCGCTTCTCTCAAAATGCTCACTGATTTTCCTTAGAATAGGTAACTAATATACACTATTATCTCCAAACTTCAGGCACCGAAACCATTTACCTATTCTTTGGTAGCCCAGTATTCCGCTCAATTCCGATTACGATTGCAGCTCCGAGACAATGCGTTTCATAAAACTATCATAATTCTTTAAGTCTTCTTTGAAACACAAATTTTGTAGCTGTTAGAGAGAACGGCTAGTTGTTCGTCGGCGCCACTCAGGACTAGCCGTTCCATGTATCAAACTTTTTTTCACAACTGACAATTATTTTTCTACAATTCAGCTTTCCAGTTTTATAGGAAAATAATATAACAGCAAGTAAAGTCGATTTAGGTCCTCGACGTCAATTACCTTTGATCAAATTTTATAAAAAAAAATTCGTCTCTTCCAGTCTTCAACAGGTTGCGACAGCCCTGAATAACAGCATACTCAATGATAACTGATAACTTTGAATATCATTCTCAGTTCAAGCATATTAAAAAACATATATAACTGGATGGTTCACCCATGGGTACCCATGGGCCGATCTTTTGGTTAAGCACATGGGCTGGGCTGGGCCACTTTTGAAAAAAAAAACCATGAGTGGGTTGGGTCACAGCTCGAAAATCAATGGGTCAATATTCATAGGCCCAGCCCAGCCCATTCGGACCTCTGCTTTGTATTATTTACTAAAAAGAAGTCAAAGACATTCTTCTAAAGCTTGAGATACAGAATACAGAATATTATGACGCCACTTTTGAAAACACTTTCCTTTATGAACTACTCAATAAAAATCAGGATTTTATTTGTGAGAATCATTGTAACTTTAAAATGCCCATACTATTATAGACCACCAAAATAGTATTGTAATCGGCATACATGAATGCATATACTATCGTCACTAATTGCTTCAGCAAGGTAAAATAGCATATAAATAGTCTTAATCATTAAGTCGAGGATTGAGCGAGTTAAAGAAGGAGCTGTTACTTGTTAATTCTCCATAACAAAATATATATTATTCAGTTTAAAAAAATTTTCATAAACTGTCTTTCTGCGAATAACACTTTTAGAGCGGACTTATTATACTTTAGCTTATCTTGAAGTCGATGGTGTTCCACATATGTATACCAATATAAAATCATTTTTTTCTTTTCAGATATTTATACATCTTTAATAAGACAGATGAGCAGCTAGTCGTTCGCCGGCGCCCGGGAGGGACGCCACTCACAGCTAGCCGCACAGCCATATAGTTCTTCTCCCTCAACTTCTGGCACATCTGCATTTACGATCTAAGCCATTTATCTTTGGGTTTCCGCATCAAACTTAAGCAATTTCCAATTAAAAAATTTTTACTTCAAAATTCAGAAAATAGTGCTACGCTAAGAAAGATTGAGAGCGGAATGCGTTTTGTTCATGTTTATGTTACGTTCCTATGGAATTCGAATGTTATTTTTCTACGATTGATATACATTCAAATAAAAGTGTTATATTTCAATATTTACCTTCGTTCGATTAATGGTATTCACGTCCTACCAAAATCTAACGTGGAACAGCTAGTCTTAATTTTAGATACCCCATGTAAAACTATAGAAAAAAATGCTTGACGGCCGAGATCATATATCTCATCGTCTCATATATGCAGGATTTCCTAAGAAATCGATTGCTTTTAGTTGTACTACACTTTTTGTCTTCACGATCGAACTACACATAGTGATACAGAACTTTTACTAACACAAACCACTCTCAATCCTGATTATTTAATTTCCGAGTGCCAAAGAATCGGATTGGTCGAAATCCCGAAGTGGAAAAAACGTCATTGATGTGAGTTAGAGACTAAAAGAATCCGATTGGTCGAAATCCCGCGGTAAAAAAAAGTGATTGATGGAAGTTAGAGGCTGAAAGAGTCTGATTGGCCCAAATTGCAGCATGAAAGACTGATTGGACCAAAGTGCGATATCAAAAACATTTGGCTAAGCTTTAACCCTGCGACAAACACAGACAAACGCATTTTAGTTTTTTTCATATCACCCTTCCTTCAGTCAAGGAAACTATGAGCGTCTAGTCGTTCGTCGGCGCCCCTACGGGGCACCACTCACGACTAGCCGCTCCCTGTTCAACACAGCTTCTAATCGGTTGGATTTCTAGTATGGAAGAATCTGAGTGATCAAAAACCCGAGATCGAGAACCCTAGATTTAGATTTCAGCCTGAAACAGTATGATTGCTCGATAACCCGCGATCGAAAACCCATAATTGCACTGAGTTTTATACAAGAAAACAAAACGCATTTTAGTTTTTACAATGACCTTTCTTCAATCGAGCGAACATGATCTAGTGAAACCCGGTCCCCAACAATTCTGATTGGTCCGAAACCTAGGATAAAAAGAACATGGTTTGGTGAAACCCAGTCACCAGCATGTCTGAGTAGCTCGATACCTGGAGTCAAAAAAACATTTTTCGTGAAAAAATAATTTTTGGGTCAAAAAAACAGTTTTCGTAAAAAATAATTTTTTTTGGGTCAAAAAAACATTTTTCGTGAAAAAATAATTTTTTGGGTTAAAAAAACATTTTTCGTAAAAAAATATTTTTTTGGGTCAAAAAACATTTTTGGTAAAAAAGTAATTTTTTGGGTCAGAAAATTAAAAAACTAAGCATGCCAGTCGATTCCCCAACCCCGATTACCTTTGGGCAAACCTTATAAAAAAATCTCTATTTTCTTGAAAACATGTTTTTTTGACCCGGATGTTCTTTTGACCTGCGACAAACGGACAAACAGACGGACAAACGCATTTTCATTTTTTCCGTATAACCCTCCCTTCAGTCGAGGGAACTTTATCTTTTCGCACACTCAAATCGATCTCCCTGTTAATATTATAACGTGTCCCTAACTAACTTGTTATGTCCTTGAGAGAACACGTAAAATTCAGTTATCGGTAAAATAAAAGCAGGCATTTTTTATAACGAGAATATTCAAACACGTAACAACCTTGACTATTTAGTTTTGTCACGTAGTTTTGATTCAATTTTAGACTAAACGGTAGTTATTCTTTCCCAAATCAATCATTGTGCTTATTCAGAGCCAATGGTAAAAAATTCAAATTGAATAGGTGAGAACAAAAGTAAGCTCTTAATTGTTACC
>JAJEKB010013402.1:0-10784 GCA_022393335.1 Macrotrachela quadricornifera
GAATATTTTTGGAAAATACTCGAATCCTGATCTAGGATATCCTACGTGTCTTATTAACCCTTGCAGTACCAGCCTGGGTCATTTTTGACCCACACGTAAAAAACATTCAAATATGCTAAAAATATCGTTTTTTCTCAGCTTTTTGGAGCTAATAGTGTCCCTTAAGACTATATTTGTGTCGTTTCACACAACAGAGGATATATTTATACTATACCAATCCAACCTCTTGATACAAGACTGTCTTCAGTATCTATCAAATATATAAGAGAAAGAAAAAAAACAAAAGTTTTAATAGATATTACAATGATTCGTTTACTTATGTCAGTGGTTGTATATTTTCGATTCTTTAAAAATATTTTTTGAATGATTTAGAACTATTCAATGATCATGAAAAATGATTTATACCGTTGTGCAGCAAATATATGATTTATCTTACTTTTCTAGATTGAAATTTTTTCTCAAATAAATTGTATCCAACTGTGTGTAGTATTGTAATTCCAATTATGGACAGTTCCACTGAAGAAAACGATTTTGGTTATTTTGACGATCAAAACAGTGGTTCAGAAATAGAAGATCATGAAAGTCAAACATCGGATGATGATGATGAAGAAATTGATTTGGAAAATCTTAAATTAAATGATAGGTTGACCTGGCAAAGTTCATATAATTCCAAATCTGGCATGACTTGTTTGTCGACTCCCAATTATTCAATGAAAACAAGCTGTTCAAATGATAATGTTGCACAAGCTGGACTGACCCAAGTTATCGCAAATATTTCATCCATTGAAGATGCATTTCTTTCCTTTATACCAGAAAAAATGCTTGAAAAAATTTTTGTTATTCAAATTTCGAATATAGTCGAAATGTTACTTCTACTGAAAAATCAAAAGAAATAACTATGATTGAATTAAAAGGTTTTATTGGACTTTTACTACTTGTCGGTTTATTAGGAAAATCGAAGACAGATGTAAAATGTTTATGGAGAAGAAGTTCATTAGAATCTCCTATCTTCAAAGCTACTATGTCAAGAAGTCGTTTTCAAAAGATTATTACTCGCTTACGATTCGACGACAAAAACACACGAGAAGAAAGAAAAAAAAAGACAAATTTGCTGCAATTGGCGAAGTTTGGTCTTATTTTCAAGATAATTTACAGAAGTCTTATATACCAGGACACAATGCCACTATTGATGAACAATTATTGGGATTTCGTGGAAAATGTCCTTTTCAACAGTATATGCCCAAGAAACCTGATAAATATGGATTAAAACTTTGGCTATGTGTTGATGTAGATTCACATTACGTATTCAATGCATCTCCTTATCTTGGACGGCAACCAATGGAAAAAAGACAAACCCAGATAGGAGCTAAAGTAGTTTTAGAATTGCTCAAACCACTTTATGGTTTAAGCAGAATTGCTACAATGGACAATTTTTTTACAAGTGTTCCATTAGCCAAAGAACTTCAAGCAAAGAATTTGTCTCTTATAGGAATGTTGCGAAAAAATAAATTTGAAATACCTATGGAATTCTTGTCAAATAAAAATCGCGAAGTTGGTTCTTCGCTGTTTGGTTTTCAGGATGGTTTAACTTTAGTTTCATTTGTGCCCAATTACAACAAAGCCATTTCACTACTTACATCAAAACATCATAATAGTCAAGTGGACAAACAAACTGGTAAACCAATTGTTATTTTAGATTACAACAAAACCAAAGGAGCTGTTGACACAGTCGACCAATTATGTCACAGATATACGGTAAAAAGAATTTTTTTTTATGCTTCCACATTTTATTTTGTATAGGTGAAAAGAGCTACAAAGCGATGGCCACTTTGTATATTTTATGGAATGATTGACATTGCTGCTATAAATGCAATGATCATCTAGAAAACAAAGAATCCTCAATGGAATCAAAATATAAAACATAAACGTCGATTATTTTTCGAAGAATTAGGATTAGCTTTAGTATCGCATCAGTTGAATTTTCGTTCAAAAAATTCAAAATTTCTCAATGCAGATATTCAAAATGCATTAGCTGTCGTCGGTTATCCTGTAATGAAGAGAAATATATCAATCATAAGCCACAATTCTACTCAAGCAAAACGAAAAAGATGTTCTTTTTGTGAACTTTCTATGGATAGAAAAACATCAACTCAATGCGATGGTTGTTCTGCATTCGTTTGTAATGAGTATTCAGTTAAACGTATTTTTTGTAACACTTGTTGTAAATAAAAAATGTCTTTCTGTTAACTTTTCTATTGGGTCGGATACGAAAAAAGCATATTTTCATCAGGAGAATGTCTTAAAGTACAAAAAAATCTTTTATAAAAATATATGGGTATGGCCAGTCGTGTGATACCTCAAGATATGGGATAGGAAATATTATTATTTCATGGACGTGTATATAATGAATTTTATACCAAATGAAAGCTCATCAAGATTGGGATTTATTGATACTAAATAGTAAGGATTTTATAAACTTTGTAATCTCCAACTAAAAAAATTTTGAAAAATGCTATACATTAAAAAAATGTTAAAAATCTCATATTTTCTATCTGAAAAGAAAACATTAATTTTTTTCATAAAATTAACTTTTCTATTACCTTACATGTTTCAAAATATATTCAGTAGATACAACATGGAAAGCCGAATTAAATAAGTGTATTTTATAACATGTATGGTAGTAGAAATAATAAAAAAAAACAATTCTATGGTAAAATCAAGTGTTTTTTTTTATGTAGAAAATATTAGTTTTTTAACATTTTTTAATGTATAGAATTTTTCAAATTTTTTTAGTTTAGCTTATAAAGTTTACAAAACTCTTACTATTTAATACCAATAAATCCCATTTTTGACTGGCTTTCATTTGGTATAAAATTCATTATATACACGTCCATGAAATAATAGTATTTCCTATCCCATATCTTGGGGTATCACACGACTGGCCATGCCCATATATTGTCAATATAGTGCTTAAAATAGGCCGGTACTGCAAGGGTTAATATCGATCCTTATCATCTTGATCGAAGTAGTTTTTTAAAATTGTGACGATGAGTAACCTATCAATTATTTGATGCCACCTGCGTTCACCCGTAGAGTGAAGTGTGAAATATATAACATAATTTTGTTAAAAAACTTTTCTCCATTAATACGAAAAATATTGAATTTTATTTTTCGTAGACAACTAGTGGACAATTATCTTTGAAAGTTGTCGAAAAACTTCTACCAAAACATATGCGGTTTGAATCTGTTGGAGGATCTGCTTTATGATCAACCACATCAGTCTCACGACCCGTTGCGAATGGGTTCTTCTTCTGTTCATGTGCGCTGTTAACTATAATTATTCACTGATATAATCACTGCTTTTAAGTTTGACTGCAGTGCCACATCGACACTTAAAACAAGTTTTTTCTTTTCTTAACAAACTGACTTGAGATAAAATATACAATCCTTTCGCTACTAACGTCCAATACTAAATTATTATAGCTCATCATTCGAATAACTTGACTGTTTCTCAAAAATCTCTACACTCGATCATTACGCCTAGTCGTTCGTCGGCCACTTACGACTAGCCGTTCTAGTAGATGTTTCGTTTCGGTCAATCATCTGTTACAGTAGGGTTCCGAAACACACAAAAAGTTGTTTACTATAATATTCCTTGAACTTGCATCAAGTAAACTCTTTCGAAGAACTCTATAAACTTTCTGAGATTCCATTCGAAACTTTTCTTCGAAATCGTTCGTCGGCCTCCTTACAGTCGGCCACTCACGACTAGCCGTTTCTATATTTAATGTAGCTATACTCGTCACCATCACTTCAAATTTTAACGAACAGATCCATTTTGTTTTAGTTTCTCTCGAGAAATTATTGGGTATTTACTAATATGACACCTCAGCGAAAACAAAAAAACGAACTTGTTGGAAGTCACTATACACATACGCAGCAGTAAAATATCACGGATAAAAGTTCTAAGTATATTATACATGATATTTTACGATTGACATTTATGAACACTCAACAGCAGGATTTTCAACCAATCGCTTCATTTTTTACATGTTTCTGAAAACCTTTTGTCTAGAGATCTGACATTTTATAATCAACGATAAAAAAAAACGCTGTATTAGAATTAATTTCGTACATAGACTCATGAATTGAAACTATCCTTAACCTAGCCCAAAGCATATCGAAGAGTTAACCAGAAACCTTTTTATTGGCTTAAAAAAATTTGCCATAATCATAAAGAACCAGAAAAATTTTATAAAAAGCCATATTTTCTTAAATAATCATTTTCTTACCACTAACAATATTGATAAAGTAACATGAAATTCTGATTTTCCAATCTAAAAAACCTCCGACCAACTCTTATGACAACTTTTTCATTGCAAAAAAACCTATCCTTTGTGTAAAAAAATCGATCGAAAAGTTTTTTTTAAAAACTAACTTTAGATTCAGATTTCTTGACCCCAAAAACCTTTTGTGGCAACTTATCAGATCATCGTTGATCAAATTTCACTGGTTTATACTTTGCTGAAATCTGATTGGGTTGGACAGACAGGCAGACAAACTTTAAGCATTTTTACCAGCCGTTTAAACGGCATATAATTCTTTCTTTCAGAAAAGGGAACATGATTCAAGTAAACATATAAGTTCAACTTGAAATATTCACTTCAGAAAATTATTTAATTGAAAAAAAGTTTCGAAATGTAAATATAAAGAAAGGTGATTTCGATTGTTTTCAATTTCTTTCTTTCTTATAGGAAATGAACTCTAGTTGATTTCCAATGTTCTTATGAATTTTTTCCATTTCACTTATAATAATCATTATTGAAAGTTCTTTTGGGTATCATCATTATAATAGCAAAAAGAAGAGATAGAGTAATCCGTCATTGTTTAATGAAATAGAATTAATAAAAAAAATTATTTTAAAACATCGATAATTATCAAATTGAAACTAATACAATTCTGAGGAAAATGGGATAAAAATTCTAAAAAAATATTCTGATATGTTCGACATTCTATAGAACTTCTTTTCAACTATACATATTAACAATTGCACTAATAATAAATTATTGTTGAAGAAAAAAATCTTTTTATTGATAAATGCATTTGCACAGAAGATGACAGATTAGAGTTCATCTATACTTCCTATATCATACAATAACGCTCGTGATCACATGTGGCCTGACGGTATGTATACTTGCTTCTTAATCGCTAGTTCACTTGTTCTAATCTCATTTATATCGTTCAAGATTCAACAGCATCTAAAAATTCTGTTAGTCTGTAATTATGTTAAGACCATGGAGAGGATATCGATGGCGACATCAGATCAAACCTGAGACACTAATTATTTTTTTTAAATTTTTGGATATTAATTCGGACGCGTCTAGCCGCGATTCTGTTGGAAACGCGTCTGAACGAGATTTTATATGAACCGCGTTTAGACGCAAAAAATGTTTCACTGGGGACGCGTTCGATCACAGCGTTTTACACGCAAACCGAACGCGATTTACACGCGTTTTTACACAAACAATATTTACATGAGCAAAATTTTCAAAAATACCATTGGGTACCAAACTATTTCGTGGAGAATAAATACCAACCAAATAATCATTTATTTTATTCATTATGACATTTTCTCGTCGATTGTATCTTGTTAATATAAATTTTCAGTCAAGCTTATTCTTCGTACGTGATAGCTATTCGAGATTTCTTGTTAAATAAATGTTTGAAGCTTACATATTCTTAACAAGAAAAGATGTTTTTATTCTCATGAGTAGAAAATCAAATCTTTCCTATAAGATGAAAAATAAAAAAGACATTTTTCTTTCTTTATCATTGCAGTTTACTTGATCAGTTGATCAATATAATCAAATGAATGATGATTTATGGGAAATATGTAGCGTATATCCAGATGAAACATGCACGGTCGTAAACAACCGTTTACGAGATTATACCGAGGACGTACACGAAATTCGAAACGCCCGACTTGAGTAACGACACGAGGTCAAAAAAAAAGATATGAAGAAAATTCAATGCGTTTGAACTTCAAATGTTATAGTCTCGAACGGATGAAATCGCTTTCGAAGGGATCTAACGAATAATGCTATTCTGATTGGATATTTCAATAAGAATTTTAACAAAACCAACTGATATGATATTTCTCCTTATGTATTATTCGATGATCCCAAGAATATCGATTCCAATGCCATCAGTTTATTTCGTCTAAACAAAGAAAAATTTGAAATTCACGTAAGTTGTCTGCTGATTTGTAAGCATCAGTTGAGACTGTATGCTACATATTGAATTCTGCACCAGGTAATTTATTTTTCGTTGTATGTTTGTATGTGAAATATTTTACGTAGGTAAAGTTAGCAGCGGATTCGAGTATTTTCTGCTGACATTCGCTCATTGGTCTCGGCTATGGCTAAAAGTGCTTGGACTGGATGCAGAATTTCATTCTGCATCGAATGATGTTATTTGAGAGGGGGGTCATCGAGCATAAATAGGGGGTTTTACCCGAAATACTAGTATTTTCGGTCGTTCATGTTAAATACAGAAAACGAATTTATCAAACTTTGATTTTATTTATTGATGAAAACGAAAATTATTGACAATAACCTTTATCGATTACACACTAAATTTTTTAATTTTCATCCACCTACGTCTGAAAAAAGTGGTAATTAATGCCCAAAAACCTATCTTACGGATGACAACAGTTGCTATTGGCTGAAAACAAACAGTCAATAGTTTAGATAAACTGCAAGTGAATTCGATTGGTTGTTCATTTGAACCAATCGGTCGGGGAAAATTTTATTGGTCAGTTTTCTCGTGGAACAGACTGAGTCATAGCAGAGAATATTGGGAGAAGAATAGTAAAAAAATATTTACGATTCTGAAAAGTTTTCAAAATAATAAAACCCGCCATTTCTAAAAAAGTTTTGAAAGTTTGGATAGAAATTCGAAATCAGACAATTATTTTATGAATAAAAAATAATTAGTTTTGATTTTCTTTGAATAATTTTTTGGTTTTTGGGTTTAGTTTTTTTTGATAGTTTTTATTGGATATTTGGTTGCATTATTTTTGCAGAAATATTTTTTGGGAATTTTTCAAATTCTTTCCGAAAATTTTCTTTTCTGTTTACTTTAATATTTTTCAATATTTTTTTTCGAGATCTGTGCTATTTTTTTTTGAAAATTTCGTTAAATATATTTTTCATTTTTTTTAATAAATGCTATTGGTGATTTTTTTTCCAATTATTCACGATATTTTCTTGTAGTGCTTATTTTAACTTTCTCACAATAATTTTTTTCCGATTATTTTAGTTCAGATGTATTTTTTCTTCGAAAAGTTTTTGTGTTCTTTTTAACTTTCGTTTAATAATTTTTTTTTCGGATTTGGTTTTGTTTTTTATCAAGTTTGTTTAATATATTTACAATTGTTGTCGCTCATAGTTTTCAAAAATTTATGTTTTTGTTTCGATAAGTTTTTCGGCATTTTCTTTCTGGTAATTTTTGTTTGTTTTTCTGCAATTTTTCAAGTATTGTTTTTTTTTACTGCTGTTGCGAAACATTTCATTTCGTGATTCCAAAAGTTTTCTTCAAATAAGTAAAGTTAGCATTATATTCAGCATTTTTATGCAGCCATCCTTGTCCTTTAATAGGCATTCCTATTTTTTGACGGGAGCTCTTGTTTTTGATGTGCCTAATTGTTTTGTGATCGTGACACGCTCATTCCTCGAGACAGTTTCCTAGGTTATTGTCAAATCTTGTGCTTGATTTCTCTTACAAAAATTTCTGGCCGTAATCCTGTTTTCACTACATTGCTACTATGTTCATTTGTTGAAAAATGAAGTATCTAATGCTGCTAATATCGGTCACATAAAACAGTTCCAAGGTTTCGCTTCCCAACGGTAACTACTATATAAGTTAAAATAGTCTGCATAGACAGGAAAGCATCATGATACTAAAACGTATATGTTTTCTAGGAACTCATTATATATACTGCTCGTATATTTTTCGAAAAGCCTCAAATCTCCATTTTCTTTTCTAAGCTCTAAAATTCATTATCCATAACTCTTCATTAAGAAATAGAATTTTCAAATTCCTTTTTCTCCACTAAGCGATTGTAAATTTGCTCTGCATAAATTACGTGAAATGTAAAATGTGTAATGCTAGCTATGAGAGCCAACGAATAGTGACTTGGAAGCTGTGACCAAAGGTGCTCTAGCCAATATACTGTTCTGAAAATATCAGGGTTACCTTTATCTTTTCTTCTAGAAAAAAATTAACGCACAATTAAACTCACAATTATAATAAGAATAGAAATCTAGTAAAGTTTTTTTTCACAAACTTATTCACATCGATTCAAACTGGTAGTCGAGATCTACTCTAATGTCGTGTTTTAGCGCATGAAAGTGACGTGCATATATCAAAGTCATAAGTGTCATTAATAGAGCGGGGAATTATTTTGACTTGGTAAAATATCGATCCTGTTATATGTATCACTACATATAGCTCAAATATGTCAAATTTCTATTATTTGATGCAATTACTTTTACTTATTTATATGAGGTTTACCAACCCATAAAAAACCCACATTCAAGTTTTATAATAGTAAGGAAGAAATATTAACGATGAAAGAATGAACTAGCACTGTACATGAGCGAAAAACATTTTACGATATTTATTAAAGATCTATCAACTGAATCAGTTCTGGTAAGATATCCTTGATCCTCAAATAATGTTTGAATAGAGGAGTAGAAGGTCCGTCGAATCATGGGTAAAATCAACATTGCTTTATTTCGGTCCAAGCAGAAGCGAAACGCAGCTCGCAAATTAGAACTGATACAACTAGAAGCCTCGAATATGGAGTTAACTTTACTACCCGCGTCAACTTCAAAGATTTAGCTCGATAAATTATTATTTCCTAAGGATTCACATAGATCAGGCTGAGAAAGAACAGACCCATTCGATGGAACCCGTCCACTTGTAACTTCTTTCATCTTTACTCCATATTGGTTCACTCGATGCGCGAATCAAAATAAAAATATTCGAATCCAAATCTAAATCATCCTAAGTGAACAGAATGTGGATGATATTATCCATGAGATAACTTAAATTCTAAGAAATACGAAGTTTTTCGAATAACCAATAAACTCTCTGCCATTGTGAACAGTTTTCGTTTTCATCAATAAATAAAATTACACTTTGGCAAATTAGTTTTCGTTTTTATAATAAACAATAGAAAATATTAGTATTTTAGGTAGAATCCAGGGACATAACCAGAGGGGGTATTGGGGGATCGATCCCTCTATTTTTGCTCGGTGACCCCCTCTCAAATAACATCATTCGATGCAGAATGAAATTCTGCATCCAGCCCAAGCACTTGTAGCCATAGCCCAGACCAATGAGCGAATGTCGGCAGGAATTACTCGAATCCGCTGCTAACTTTACCTACGTCAATGAAAGTATTATTTTAGTGATAAAAACGTTTAAAGAAAAAAAATTCATTTTTTATGCAAAAAAAGTACAAGAAAAACATTTGAGGCATCAAAATCCGACTAAGGCTCATCCGAGAGAGCTGAAATCCTCTAAATCGCGGTAACTTTTTGTGCTCTTTCAAATGGCATATGCAGTTCTCAAAATCAAAAATTTTCGGCAACTCAGTTCGGTGATGATCTGATGGACCGTCTCTTAAGACCAAGGTCGACACTCTCCACATTAATTAAGAAAGTCATTCGAAGTCTCTCTCGTTTTCTCTCGTCTTTATACATATATACAAATGCATTTATATTTGTATTTATCTATTTACTTATTTCTTTAAAATTCGTCCTCATCACCTTCTTATTCTTTTATTTGAAAATCGTATTCTCCATCTGCTTCTTTTAATTTATATCTTAATTCATCAACAACAACAATATGAAAACAAACACACTTCATCCTTACTATCACGTCACAAAATAGCAATCACTAACTTCAACATCACTTCATATTAAGGCTTCCAATCCAGCTTTCAAATTCTCTCACAATATCTTTCCTGATGATGCGTGCTAGACAAGGATATGAAAGGTAGAATCTTTTCTTCTTTATTTCTGTTTTAAATAAAACTTTCATAAAAAATGTTATTTCCAGCCGTCATGTCTTTCTCTTCTTACTTCAACTGTCTTCTGACAGAGTGACTCTGCACTCAAGTAGTTCCCCATGCTGTAATGCGACGAAGCGATGTTGCTACACGTCATACTTAGGTCAGAATGATTAGTAGGCAGAGATTTTCGTTTGATTTGAAGTGTCTTCTGAGAGAATGATCGTGCATTTGCGTAGTCTTTCATGATGTAAAGCACGGAAGCGATTTTGTCGTAGATTGGAGCCAGGTCAGGATGATCAGGAGTAAGAGATTTCTGCCGGACGTCAAGTGCCTTTTGATAGAACAAGAGTGCATTCGAGTACTCACCCATTTTGTAATGTACTTCACCAATGTTGTTGTAGGTGACAGACAACGCTGGATGACTAGTAGACAGAGATTTTTGTTGGATTTCAAGTGTCTTTTCATAGAATGAGAGCGCACTCCAGTAGTTCCCCATGTCGGAATGCACTACACCATTGTTATTGTAGGTGATAGCCAGGTCAGGATGATTAGGAGTGAGAGATTTTTGTTGAATTCTAAGTGTCTTTTGATAGAATGAGAGTGCACTCGAGTAGCTCTTCATGTTGTAATACACAGAAGCAATGTTGTTGTATGTTATAGCCAGGTCAAGATGATTAGTAGCCAGAGATGTTTGTTGGATTTC
>JAJEKB010013404.1:0-26715 GCA_022393335.1 Macrotrachela quadricornifera
TCCAGATGTAATTTGAGTGTAATCCGAGCGTAATCTAGTGTAATCCAGATGTAATCCAACTGTAATCCAACTGTAATCCAGATTAATTCGAGTGTAATCCATGTGTAATCCGACTGTAATCCATGTGTAATCCAGATGTAATCTGAGTGTAATCCAGTTGTAATCCATGTGTAATCCAGTGTATTCCATGTGTGAACCGAGCGCAATCCAGATGTAATCCGAGTATAATCCAGGTGTAATCCAATGTAATCCAAGCGTCATCTAGGTGAAATCTATTGCAATCCAGGTGAAATCTAGATGTAATCCAAATGAAATACAAGGGTAATCGAAGGGTAATTCAGTTGTTAAAGCAGGTCGAGAGGGTTTAGATTAGCTGATTGTGATTGGAAGGCTTGTAGCTGATTTGATATTGTATTGATATCAAGTACGGTGGTGTACTGTGAAATACGGTCGTAAACGGTGGTGTTTACAATCGTAATCCGGAAAAATACGGTCGTTTTACAGCCCGTTTTCCATCGTATACGATATTCGTATTTCGTCGTTTACTACACGGCGTGACACGGCAGTAATACTGGGCATGCCAAATGGATGATTTACGACGCGTTTACGGTCGTAATTATGGCGTTTACGGTCGTTTACGCTAGCGTGTACGGACGTTTACCCCTGTTTACGTTCGTCGTAACGTTCGATCTGGGTATTAATCATTCTTATCATCGATACAATTTAATTTTTCCTAAATTTATGTTTTTTTAATCATTTGTTCATGATAAGTCAGTTTAAAATATATTTAAATGTATTTTTATTTTTTATTTAACTATGTTCACATGCACATGAATAGCTAATGAGAACCATTAAGTCATTTTGTAAAGGTACAGAAAAACAACGAGAATGTAACGAAGCTATAAGACAAGCATCAACATTATCATGCTCAATTAACAATGAAGATTTTACAAGATGAAATAAAAATATTCTTTTTTGATTTTGATCCAAGTTTTCTCGAAATTGATACTCTGATTTTATGATGGTATATACGTTTAGAAAACTTGAAATAAATTTCACAAGAAACTATATAACAAAAATTTTTGAGGAAGTTATTTTATACATTCTTGACAGGATCCTTAATACAACTAGCTGCAAATCTTGATAGGATCTTGAATACTACACTCTTTATACATCATATAGTTGAGCCTAGGATGATCCTAGATAGATCCTAGTATTTTCTCATCAAGATCTTGATCATACTTGTATTACATTCTCAAGATTTATAATGCTTATTCTTGAAGAGTTCTGAGAAAGATCTTGATCAGATGTTAGCAAGTTACTGACTAGAACCATCTTGGATTACCTTTGAAAAGTTCTTCAACTAATACATGTATTAGTGTTGCCAGAGCTCTCATAGCAGATTCTAGAGCATAACTAAAACTTATTCCCAGTTAACTAAATCGTATCTATAATTCTTGTAAGGATTCTATAAAGAATTTGAATTAAATTCTAGTAGGATCCTGAAATTTTGGTTCATCAAATAAGTTGAACAGGAGCTACAGGAAATCTTGAAAGCAACCATTTTTCATTTCTAACAGGATCGTGACAATATATATTGCTGAATGATCTTTTATACTTTTTCAAGAAGTGAAGACGAATGAATAGAACATATAATAGCCTTCAAAGATCTTAGTCAGATCCTTTGATTTTCTTCCTGATTAGAACTGGTACAAGCCTGAAAGCAACTATTCTTAAAAGGTTCTGAAGATATTTCTAACACGAACCTTTCAGGATTATTGAACCTCGCTTTATAAGGATTCTTTCATTTTCTTGCTAAAATCCTAGTTTGATGTGTTAAGGATCCTGAGAGAATTTATTGGTGAGGATTTAGTCGAGAGCTTAGTATAAACCTAAACGAATCTTAGCAGACAATACTTCCTCATAAACTTTTCAAGATCTTTTCAAGGTTCTAGGTGAGATCCTGGCAGGATTCACTAGGATTGGAAACAGAATCTTGAATAAAACCTGAAAGGATCTTTGAAATTCGAGATCCTTCCAGGATTTCTCGAGGAATGATCAGGATTGAGACTAGGGTAAGATCAAGGATCTTGCTCTAGAACTCGATCTTGATATGACATGCACAGTGAACGAAAGCAACGTACTTTTACATATGTTCAGTAACCGTACGAAGCCTGACAACATTATTAGTTTATTTCATCAAATTCAACCACTCAAAAATGCTTTTCCGAACATGTTCAATCTAGTTACAATTGCGATCGCAATGTCTGTCAGTTCAACTACATGTGAACGTACTTTCTCTCGACTCAAATTGATCAAGACATTTGCTCACAGCAGGATGAGTGATGATCGTCTCAGTGATATGGACATCCTCGCGATTGAACACGAAAATATGGCCGATCTTGACCTAACAGTAGAACAGTTTTCAAAGAAACACATGAAGAGTTGAATTTTATTGCAATGATGCAAGACCTTTTTGTTTTTACATTCAGAAAATACATTTTTAAACCCCGAACTACGTTGTCCATTAAAATTATCAGAACGAAAATGTCAAAAAGATCTTTCGAAACCGGGGACACGATATATTTTTCATCTATTATGGGAAAGTTCTCTAAGGGACAATGCCCCCTCGGTAAATTTTTTCTGGTTACGCCATTACTCTATGTTAGAAATTGAATGTAGAAGTTAATTTAAAAAACATGAAAAAATACATCAAATTTTTATTCTTACCGGAATAATAAGTGGTACATGCTTTATTAAAAAGAAAGCGAAGAGAATTTTTTTCATTTTTTTAACGATACTTATTATATATTTTCGATTTTATCAAGTATATATTCGCTTTATTTATCGCAAAGTATTGCTCGACAATTAATTGTCTTCTTCATAAATTTTTCTCATCTTTTATGATTTCATTCAGCGTTTATAAATTTTTTAACGTTAGATTAGTTTCAATACTGGTATTTATTTTTTGATGATTATATTCGTTGGTATCTATTATAGAGACATAATAGATGTTAATATGAAAACGTGAGAATTTAATAGAAGAATACGAGATAAGCAAATACGTGCGTATATTCTAACAGATCGAAGATTAAATAATGTACGTTATTCTTAAATATTATATTGGAGCACACTATAACAAAAAGAGGTCTGTATGAATACTTTTAAGATTCTTCATCTCTAGAGCCTTTTCTGAATCTTTTTAAATACTAGATTTTTCCTCTGAAACTTAAAATAATTTAGAAGATGATTCAGCAGTGTGAAAACCTAAAAGATTTATCATCATACCTTTTCTTTTTAGACAGTGCAATTTTTTATTTTTTTTAATGGCGAACAATAATCAACAAGGTGATGACGAATTGTATCCAACAGTAATTTTATTCATTTTTTTTATTCAAATGTAAAATAATCTTATTTTTTTTCAGTTGGCCAGTTTAGAAAAAGAGAAAGAAAATTTAAAAAAACAATTAGCCGAAGAGTGCAAAGCATTTGAACCCAGATGATTAAATCCGGCTGCCGTTTCCGGGCCGTATACGGCCGTAAAACGACGACCAAGATTTCAACAAAATACGGTTCATATACGTGCCGTATTTGATCGTATACGGCCATGTCCATGCCGTACCTTTTCACTAGGGAAGCTGGTATTGCAAAAAAAGAACGATGTGAAAAAGCAGTGGAACAAACAAAAATCGAGTTATTAGAATTAGAAAAAGAAATACGAGATAAAAAACAAAAAGAAGGACAATAAAAGTAAGTGTAAATGTTTGATATATTTAAACAGTCAATCATTTTTATCATAAGTATATTATACAAAAATTGTTCTTATTTTGAAAAATTTTACTTGAACTATTAGGTAGACGACGGACCTTTCTTATATCAGTCAGATCCTCTAGATAATGATTCTATGTCGTTAATTTTTAAAATTTAATTCTTTTTGTTAAAATAACCAACAAAGTAGAGCAAATAATATTCGAATTCCCAATATAAAATAAACTAATTTACGAAATTGATCGAACGAAAATTTTATCAGCGCGGAAAAATATTGTTCATCTAAAAATATCTTTGACAGAAAATATTCGAAGTTTCCAAATGAGAAAAAAAAAAGTTTAAAAATCGTCTGTTTTTGTACTATTTATTATTCACTAAAATTTTATAGTTAGTGTTTTAAATAAAATAAGACAAAAGAGAGAGAGAGAGAGAAAGAAACAAGTATGCAATGATATCGTTTCACACTAAAATTAAATGCGTCGCATTATGTGTCGGATGTGTCGCAACGAGCACCTCGTGTCGTGTTTCGTGCGTTCTCCGTTGGATATATATATCGAAGAACGCAAGAAACACGACACGAGGTGCTCGTTGCGACACATTTTATTTTAGAGTGTTGGTAGACGAAAAAATATTTGAAGAGAATGTATAAGCTCTGATATTCTGTTTATCTTACGTCGTCACAACCACTTGATTAGGCATTCATCTCATCGTAATGCTATGTGCGCTTAAAAAAATGAAATATTTTGTTGATTTGAGAGGCGTTTCATAAGAAAATTAAAGATAGCGTTTATTAAGATTTTGCTGAATTTTTCTAAGTTTTAGAATTTTTTTCGGATTTCTTTTGAATCTAAATCCAACAAATTCTTTTTTGCCTCCACTGATTACTTCTACTTTTTGTATTATAATTATTTTATGAAAACTATGACTCATCTATTGTTCCGAAATGATAAATTGAACTATATAACAACATTAAGTAGATTTGAGTAATTCTAAATATTATATTTATATGTTAGTTTCCGTAATTTAGTAACAGAAAAATTAAATTTGTCATTGAAAGCTGTTTTATTTGAGTGAATTTTTTTATTAATTTGTATTATTTTAGAAAATTATTGCGTCGTAAGACATGTCTTCGTGAAATTGTTCATCGGACAGTTATTTTTATTTTATTGTTTCGCTTAACATGTAGTGTCATATAATGCATTATAATTTTTTTATCAATTTTTCAAGAAAGAAACAGTAGAGACTTCAATCTTGTAGATTGATGAAATTTTAGAAGTCTTTTAAAATGTTCTAAAGTCTTAATATGTCTTTGGAAATCTTCGAAAAATTTCAAGTCTCTTTCAAAATGCATCACAAACTAACAGTAAAGTAAATTAAATTTATAGTTATTGACAATGTCCAATTATAGATTTTAATCAAATTCAACAAAGTTTGGTAATTCAAATAAGAAAAATGAATCACTTACGGGTTTAAAGGTGTTGATACCAAGGTGAAAGAGTAACGATGTCAAGTCTGTGCTAGAATTTTAATAAATGTTCAAAAACAAGCTTATTGTCATGTTGATTTTCTTTTAGATTCATGTGTTCAAAGTTCTATACAGTATCATAAAAATATAAAAAGAAAATGATGAAAATTAAAGACAAAAAAAGATAGACAACAATTAAAATTAATATGTATTAGATTAACAAGATATGAAACATTATTCAAAGTATATACAAAGTTACTGATTAACTTTGTGAATGTGACAGAAGTTTCTCATAGTTCAATTGACCAGTTTTATTAGTAAAATGTCAATGCATCAAGGGATATTTAAAGTATGGAATCCAGAAATCGTTCTTTCTTCAGCCTACGTTAGTTACATAATTGATTAATTTATTTAAATCTTTGTGCTATTTGTTCCTTTGAATCTTATAACGAAAAGAAATTCAATACATTTTTTGTGATATTTTCTATCTTGACACTTTTTTTATGATTTTTAATCGATATTTCATAATTAACATCAACTTCATCAAAAAAAATCAGATCTAGAACTACGACTCACACATGCTAGTAATCCATCTAAAACTGAATGATCTCGAAATAAAATAAATATATTTTTTATGAAATACAATCTAAAAGGAGTGTTGAAGTGTATGACTTACTCCTCATAGACCATGAAATACCATAGTCACGGATCGTGACAAATATAAACCAGAACTTGTTTCAGAACGTGACAGACACTGTAATATCCTCCTACCGTTCGTAAAATTCAACGTAGTAATAGACAGTCTGGGAAATTTTCTCATTTACAAAGAGACGTAGCTCGGTCGTGTTTCACATTTATATTCCAAAGAAATTGTTCTAATCGTTTATTTTGAAAATGAATAATTTTTGTATACTGTAACAACGAACGTGTATCGTCTAACAACTGCCTTTATTTAACTCTTTCTCCTCCTTCTTTTATACATTTGGCCTCGTCTACCGATAATATAATAATTCAGAGCGAAAAGGGCAGACGTTATACATATAGCTATGCTCACTAACTGAGTAACATAGGTCATTAAGATAAAGATGAGAACAAACATAGAGACAACGATATACACATACACACACAGTTAAATCGAACTAGGAGAAATACATGAAGAGAGAAAGGTAATTGACATCTATAAACAAGGAAAATATAAATAAAAATCCTTTGGATGCGCTGTAATTGTACGTATAGTAAATGATAAAATTTCTACTTTAGAGCAGTTATAGCGCGTTACATCACGTTTAAAATTTTCTGTTACAGTTACTAAATTATTATATGAAATAGTCAGTTTAATCAGTTTTGGTAAATGTGTATTAGTATGAACTAAAAATTGTTCGACATAAATAGCACGTTGAAAATGAATGGTCAAAGAAATAAGATGATGAAATTCAACAATTGAATTCAATTGTTCATTGCTTTCGTCAATATTATTATGAATTCTATTCAAAACTGTAAGATGAGTGATAAATGGAAATGCACGAGAAATACGAAGAAAAAATTCATGTTTAAATGGATAAATCCTATCTGATAGATATAAAATTCGAACATTTTTGCATAAACCTTCTTGAAAACCATAACTAATAGTATATATATCGTTCATACTACATGGAAGTGAAAATATATGAGATTTAGCAGCATTATTTGGATAATGACTTATATAATAATTAACTTGACCATATTTCCAATTAATAAATGTACGAGATATATCATTATTTGTTTGCATATACATTTCATTACTCATAAATTCACAATTTGTCGTAATATTGAAAGTGAATATTTCAAGGTGTGGTAAATAAATGAGTATTTCATTTTTTAAATGAGTACCATCAATGAATGTTGATTTATGATCAACATTGATATATAATGTTAATTTTTCGAGATTTATCATTTGACGAATTAGAGGTAATATACAGTTATCATATACATTTATTTCAGAATATGATGTAAAAGAAAAATATTTCAAATTAACTACTGTCGTCTACAATAAATATAAGTTAAAATTTTAATAGTAAGATATTTTCTTACCAAATTCTCTATTGATAATGATGGAATATTAATGTTTCCAACAACAACACATAACTTATGTAGTTGAGGAAAACGACCATCGAATAAACATAAACAATCATTAAATTTTTGTAAACTAATGACTAAATTAACTAGACTGGATGAATAACAAGTTTTTGAAGATAAATCATCAAGAGATACTACTGGACGATGTTCGATATTATTTTGATTAAAATCAAGTTCGTGAAGATTTATAAATGTATGAAAAATACGTGAAAGTAATTTTTTACTAAATTCAATAGAAGTTGATGGTGTAAATCTTTTTCTATCGATTGTAAGGATAAGATGTGTAATATTGTTAAAAATATTTCCTAATGGTGATTCTTCTATTAACAAAAAAAATAGTTTTCATTTAAATATTAAAGAAAGAAAATATAAATCTTACCGGTAAAATAACGAAATACAAAATCTTCACCGATTTTAGTCAGTTTAAGTTTATATAAACAAGGATAAACATTCGAAAGAAGAATACGTTCCATAGATAAGGGTTCAAGAATAAGACATTCTATATATTGATGAATTTCAGGTAAAATATTTAAATAATATCGATCGATGATCGAATCAGGTAATGTACAATATTGGTTTGTTGCTGGATTTTTTTCTGTTAATTGAATCGAACGAGTGTAGACACGATCTCGTACCAGTTTATCAAACCTTTTATTAACACCAATAAACGAATAGAGTATATTGATATTATTAAGATTATTCAAAATTTTTATTATCATTTCGTCAGGAAGATCCATTATACTAATGACCGCCGAATGATTCATGTTTGATTGTCAAAAAGTACTGATTAATTTTTACTTTGCCAATCGAAATAAAACTGGTTCAATTTCTAGTTGTGTTTCTTGTTTGATAGACATGTGCAATTTATATAGCAAATAGAGAATGGTAAAAGGTCACATATGAAAATAAGCATAAATTTTAGCAAGGACACCACTCGCGGTCATGAGGTCAGACGCAATATATAAAAAAAAATTATAAAGTAAGAAGGGCGAATATATTTTTGCGTTTTGTTTTCGTTGCCGCCACGGTCTGTAATGGAATTGGGAAGCCGGAAAAGTTTGATTTAAAACTTATATCCACTATTTTATTCGGAAAATATGCGCGAGTTTCACAAAATTAGATTCTTTTAATAAATAAATTTTTCATGCTGTTTAAGAAAATTCTTGTTAGGGTTTTATACAAAAGAAAAGATCAAATTAAACATATTGTCAATAGACTAAATGTCATAATTTTAAGTTTTTCTTTCAAAGATATTTCATTTTTTTTCTAAGTTTGATGAATATTATTTATTTTATTTTACTTTTCCATTCCTTTTGATTTTTTCAACTAATATATATATATATTAAATATATGTTAGAAACAGAAACGAAAAGAGAATTGAAATGCATAAATAAATTAAAATATAATATATTGTCCTGCTATTTTCTACTATATAGCTATTGTGTGTCTCAATGAAATTGAATAATATTAATGAAATTATTTTGTTTTATAAATAAAAAATGTTTGATTATTTTTTAAAAGAATTTCTACATAGAATATCAAAGTGATTCTATTTTATTTTGCAATTGTTATGTTCATTTAAGATATTATTTGAACAGTGTCTACACTGAAAAAAGATAGATATTTTACGGAATTTTGAATTTTTTGCGGCAATTTACGAAACGATTTTAAGTTCTGTCGCATGAACATCGTTTCATAGTTTTCATACAGAGCCATTTTAGGTTCTAAAAAATTCAAGAGGATTTCAAAGTTTTACTGCAAAATTCTTTAAAAGTTCCGTGCATCGTGTGCTCAATTTTCGATAGTTTAGCATCTTTTACACAAAACCAGTGACAGTTTCGTACAATGTATGCAGAACCATTCTGTTGTTTTACGAAACTATTGATAGTTTCATGACAGAGCAAGGACACAAGTACATGTACTTGAGTCCGTAATTGTGCTTGTCCTACCTCTGACTCAAGATCCAATCAGATTCCAAGGAAGCTTATCTTCACTATTATGCATTTGGTGAATAGGGTTCTATGACCATTTTGGTAGAGGATGTTAAGACGAACAAAAGTCCCCGTAGACAACAATATTGTTTCTGTGGTGCACAAGCAAGAAAAATGACCCTGAAATCTCATTGGTTTAGAATGGCCGCATCAGATTTGGACAGAAACAAGTGGAGTAAATAGATTTGTGTCAAGTACAAGTACAAGTATTTATACTTGTCCTACCTCTGTTTCGAAGCGGACCTTCTCGAGATTACTCATTGCCAAAGGTCTTCCTAGCCTTTTTCTATTAAAATAATTACCTATGAGTGCAGTGGTAATAGATGATATATATTCTATAATACTAATATTACTATTAGAACGATGTCTATAATAGATAAATGAATTTACCAATGACATATTGAGGAAATGAAAAAATATTCTTCTAAACTTGAAAAATAAATCTATTGGTCGATCTATATTGTTTCCTAATGCATGTCCATCAAAATAATTGAAAGAAGTAGAGAAACTTAAGTTGTCAACTTTCCATTCTCGCCAATCATCCATTGAAGTTTGGTTTTGTTCTTCGATTAATGAATCATTATATTCAGAACTACTACTTTCAAATTCATGAGAACTAATTGTACTTTCATTTTTATCGGATAAGATTTCGTCACAATCTCAATCTATTATCGTTTAGAAAACAGTTAGGTTTCATCACGGCACAATGAGTCAAAACATGAATTTTTCAGAAATTTAGATTTTTCAAGAAAACTTTTTGAAATCAAATGAACATACTTCAGTACACTTTTCGATATTGCTTATTCATACGAATGTCTGAATAATTTTGCACAAATATGTCTTAACTACGAACATTTTTTGAAAAGACTCCTTCTAGATCTTAAAAACCACAAACATATTTGAACTCTCAGAATCGCTTCTGGGAATCTATATTTTCAATATTTTTGCCGCTGAAGGCGGCTACGCTCACAAAAATTATTCAAAAAAAAAAATTGTTATCTCCTGTGCGCGTAAAATTAGATGTTTTCTAAGGTCATAAACATACCATTTTACAGTGGATAAATAGGAAACTCCGTCGTACTTCGATGAAAATTTACAGGGAGGGCATTGCACCCCGGTGCATCCCTGATGGTTACGCCACAAGTTTAAAGACTGGATCTTATATAATAGTCGTCACTAGCAATTCGTGTATGTGGGCACATGCATCCAGCATAGTTACCAGAGCAGAATACATTGATCAGTGAGAGATAATGATAGTTAGCATTCAATCGAAGGCTAAACAACAAGTCGTAGCGACGAGCGTTACTTGTATTCGGTAACAGAATCGTATTAATACCACATGTCAGAAATCTTCAATGACAAACGCCTATTATTGTATATTTTTAGTATGCAGTTTGTTGCTCAGTTGTATTTATAAACTGATATAAAACTAATAATAATGCTTTATATGGCACAATCTTGTTTTAAGAATTTCAAAGCGCTTGTGATGAAAAAAATTCGGAATATATGCAAGAGAAAAAATAAAAGTTGAGACTGATTTGATACAGAACTCATAGAATTATGATAGATTTTGACACAAAATTAGTATGTCCTTATATCGTTCTTATATACAGTATAATGAATGATTACATATCTCTTGTGTAGACAACAATATTTTATACTTTCAGTAAAAAACTTAATGTGTTCAATAAGATCATTTGAATTAATTATCATCGACAATAGTTTTCTTTTTTCCACAATATTCTTCGTTCAAAACAAAAATGTGAACAGCGATTTCACTATATGAAATTTTGTATTTTTTAAAAAATTATTTGATTATTTCAGCATGATAATAGCCAAGATAAAAGAGCAAGTTCGACTGTTGTTTGAATAAAAAAAGAATTCTTTTGTCCTATTATCTCGTCTCTACTTGCTGATAAGTGTATTATATAAAAATCATAGATACCTGTTTTTTCACATAAAATTCATAAACATGCTAGTACGATACGTTATATCCTTACAAAAGATTCTCATCATTTTCTTATTATCAGTATTTTCTGTCTTGACACATCCATCAAATGATGATATTTCAATCATTCATCAACGTGTATTAGAACAGATGGTTTGGCCAGCACCAAATACAATACCATCTATAGTTCAAAGTGCACTTTGGAGCGCTCGAACATTAAATAGTTCTTGCTATTGGCGAGATATTAATTATACCGATCAAGGACGTGCTATTTGGTTAACATCACAGCATATGACACGAGTAACTATTATGTTACAAGCCTTTACAGTAAATGGTTCAACAGAGCGAAATAATACAAAATTATTATTTGCTGCTCATTGTGCATTAAATGTATGGTTAGTTAGAGATTGGCAAAATCCTAATTGGTGGTATAATAGAATTATGATTCCTATAACGGCTTCTAGTCATTTATTGATGTTAGGTGATAATGTTACTAGTTTTGAGTTACAGAAAATAAAAGAAATATCTTATCGTGCAAATTGGTGGAATATGGTTCGTTAATGAAAGGTGCTTGTTGGCCAAGTGAAGTCTTTTCTCCAGGTCTAGTAGAAAATCTTTCGAAACGAATAGTCTATAAAATTTTCTTCGATTGAATAGATTTTTTCCGAAATCGAACTCATTCTTGGTGGGCAAAGATGATTACCGATTTTCGTCGCGTCAATTTGACTTTCGATGGTATTTGGATTGATATGAATGAACCGGGTAAGTTGTTTCTGCATCAATTCTTGACAACCATATCTCTAGTTTCGCCTAGCTATGTTTGGTACGAACGAAGATGCACCATCGAATTGGAATATAACCAAAAGCAATTATACCTTAAAATGTCCACAAAGCAAATGGGATGATCCACCTTATCGTAATAAAGCTGCATTTCGTTATGATGAATCAGTCAGTCGAACTTCACGTCTTTCTGATCATACTCTCTGTATGGCAGCTGTACAAGGTGAAACCAATTCAAATACTGGCAAAGCAATGTATCGTCACTATGATGTACACAGGTAATATTTTCAATCTCATTTATTTTTCTTTTCACATATATTATCTACTGTATAGTCTCTATGGATGGAATGAAACAAAACCTACTCTAGATGTAGTACGAACATTAACTGGACAACGAGGTATAGTATTACCTCGTTCGACTTTTGTTGGTTCTGGTCAATGGGGTGCACATTGTTTAGTTGATAATGCTGCTCTATGGAGTGAGATGAAACTCTCATTGATTGGATTAGTTGAATTTAATTGTTTTGGTATTCCAATGAACGGTGCTGATATCTGTGGTTTTGATCAAGTTCCTACACAAGAAATGTGTATATGGTAAGACAAAGCACATTCTAAGATTACTAATGATCAATACCTAATACTTATATGTGGCAACAAGTTGGTGCTTTTTATCCACTCTCACGAAATGTATGTTACTTCATAATGTTGTTGTATTGAGAATATCTCTGATACTACTTGTGTTTTAGCATAATATTTGGAAAACACCTGATCAAGATCCAGCTGCATGTGAACCATCAGCAACAGCTATCATGGTGTCTGCTCTACGCATTCGCTATTCGCTTCTTCTATACTATTATATACTATTCTATAAAGCTCACACACAATGTTCAACTGTCATTCGACCGCTATTTCATGAATTTCCCACGGACAAAACAACACTTGATATCTATTTACAATTTCTTGTTGGATCACATATCATGATTGCTCCAGCGACTGATCCTGGAGTCACACAAGTTGATGTGTATATTCCAGCAGCCAAATGGTACGATTATTATACAGGAGCTCCTATCTCTGTTCAAGAGAAATATACAACATTGCAAGCACCATTGACAACAATTCCCATATTACTTCGAGGTGGAAGAATTATTCCCACTCAAGGTTATGCTAATAACACAAAACTGTTACGGTAAGTCAGTTGTTTCATAGTGAATGTAAGTTGTTTGACATGATAGACTGAATCCATTTGGTTTGATGATTGTGTTGGATGAGAATGGAAATGCTGATGGTGATCTATTCTATGATGATGGTGAAAGCACTGATACGACTGAAAATGGTGCTTACTTTTTTGCAACATACAAATGGTCCTCACAATATCGTCAATTGGAAATGAATATCGTCAAAAATAATTATACTCACATGTCCAATTTGATTTTGAACTCGTTATCAATCTATGGATTAAATGGACTTTCGTCAAACATCACGGTGCGCTGTAAACAATTATCTACGACGATGAGATTTCAGACACAAATTGTTGATATCATTACGATGGGGTTATCAATGAGCCATAGTTACACATTCACATGGTGGGGTCATGATCAGAATAGTATGACATGCAATAGAACATCAAGTTCTCATACTTATTACGCAAAAACTGAGAATCTTTACATTGTACTTTTGATGAATATACTCTTTTGTGTGTTTCTATTTTCTACAGTGAATACATGACCACAGCATCAGCACGTAATCTAACATGAGATTTCATACTAAAACATTACAATGTATTGCAGAGGAAAAGCTCGAAATGGAGTAAAACATTTTACTAAAATACATTTTGTTCAAACAATAAGAATGTTTTGTGAATAAGTCTGAAGTTTATACTATTTTATTTTACAATTTTATGTAAAAAATTGAGAGAAATTTCATCAAGAACGACAAATTTAATTTTTCTGCAGCTGAATTCGAATGGATCACCATTTGTTTTATTGTTTTCATCGTGTTTACATGGTGTTGCCTTTATTATATGAGCTGGGTTTGATACTGTTGCTGGACGTATAGTAAGGGTGATACCGTCACACCGTGCCCGTTGATCGTTGATGACAAATAGCTCCTTGATAATATGATGTTTGGACACACAGCCCCTTGTGTCACACAAGTGTGATGCTTAAAGAAATAGAGATAAACAAACAATATGAAAGATTATTATTTTACCTGTCATGCCGGCTGTCGACAAAAGTGGAAGCTGATCTTCCTTTGTCCGCAAGACAATATGGTGCTTGAAAACTACAACTTGACGTTTGTTATTTTTCTTGCAAATTGCATTAATGTTTGATCGAACACTGGGCCATCGTTTCCCATTACTACACAAAGTCAAAGAAGCTGTATTAATTGATGATGAAAGTATATCTTCTTCAGCAATCAAACACAACATCCACTTAGCAAAATAAGCACCTAAAACCAAACATTTGTAAGAGTGATGAGAAAAATCAAGAAACTTACCATCTTGGTTTTCAACACCAGTCATGGTCTTCAGACCATCTGTAGTTAATGTTGGCTTGAGATGTCGGGGATTTATGTGCTCAACATACGTCGTATCGTGGATCATCTCTTGATAGAATTGAAGTGGTTGTTGATTCTGGAGGCTGTTAAGAAATGCAAGTGCTATACTGAGTTCTTCATCGCCTGGCACTTCTTGCTGCACTGACAATTGAACGTTTTCCTTTCTCTCAATCATGTGATACCGTCGCATGTCTTTTAGTTTATTCTAGAATAACAATAAAAGTGATGAGCTTTTGTTTTCTTTCGTACTTACTATCAACTTTCCTCGCGGCACACCGGTACATGTCACGATTTCTTTCTTTTGTTGTTTCGACGGGTATAGATTTGCAGCAAGTATCTTCATCAAATACGAATGACCAGCCTTGGTCCACCGACCTGTTGATGAGTTATATAAATTCAATGCTGATGTCATAATACACTATAGTTTTTGACTTAATCAGTTAACAATGAATAAATAAATAGCGCGAGTAAAGTACAAGAATAATACAGTGCAAAAATAAGTAAATATTGAATATGTTAGTCTTAATGTTGATAGTGTGAATTATGTTCTGTTTTCTCCTGTATCGATTGAGCACACAATTAATAGGCTCGACCGATAATTGATAAGCTCTTCCAATTATCTTCCATTAATTATCTCCTTTGGAAATTTCATTACTTTGGACTATTAATCATTCACAGAATATAATGATCCGTTGATCGAATGAATGTATATACATAAATACTCTATGTTTAACTCAGTACACATATCTTTATCTAAATAAATAACATTAAACGATTCAAAATGACATCTAATTCACAAGAATTTCTGAACTCACTCAAGCCTCGTGAGTTAAAATGTCTTCTGAAAGCTGTATACGCGCGTGGTAGTTATCTTAAATTAGTGAACCGTCGACATATCACTTCATCGCTTAGTCTGATTCAACTTTCAACAATGAAAAGTCTTCGGCCATAAGACGGTGAGTTATATTTTCACCTAGTAACCAAAATTGTGACTGTTCATTTTAGGTGTATTTTTAACAAAATGGATGCAATGTTATATCGAAGAACATGTTCTCAATCAATCACCAAGGTGTCATCCCCGAGTTACGTTACGGTTAAAAAATATCAAAGTGTGGCCAAAATCAGTTCAAAATCGTTTCAGAAAATTTTGTAAATCAAAATCCATAGATAGATTAATGATTTATTCTCATCATATTGTTCTGCGTTCTTCTTTGGGTTCTGGTCTTCTCCTCCGACTCGGAAAGACGAAAAATCATAATCAAGATTAGCTCATAAGTTTTCATTGATATATTAACCTACAGTTATATTTCTATTTAGTATCGCATCTATGCGACACAGTCGGTTGTTTATCAGAAGATCATATCTGTATGGAAACACAAACACTCAATCATAGCCGGAGCTACTGTGAGGGTGTATATGTAACCATTTATGAAAATACTGCTGGTGAATTATTAATATTGCAGATTGATCCTTGTCAGCATGGTATGCAACATGAAAAGGCCAACGGTGACTTTTTTAAATACAGTTGTAGAAAGATTAAAGCTGTATTTATCAACGACGGTGATTTGCTTTAGATTTTGATTTTTTGTTCGTTTTTTGTTTGTTTTGTTGTCATTCAATTTGGACTACATATAATTCAGCACATCACGAATGTGGAGATTTCAATTCTGTTCATCTTTCATTTACTTTTTATGTATTGACATATATTCGAGAAAAACACTCAGTCTCAAAGTGATTTTTTTCTGATATTTATACATCAAATCAGAAAGAGAGAATCTATTTTCAACTATAAAAAACGAAAGTGATTAATGGTGTTTAAATTCACATTTCAACCGAGTGTAGAAAATTATTTCTTGTTCAATCCCTAAAAATCACACCATTAGAAAGAGCACAAGAAACTAACTCTAGTGTTATTGTTTTCATGAGAGAATACTCTCGAGTTCCTAGCAAAAAGTTTTGAAAAACATCTCTCAGTTATCTCAATCTTTATGTTCTCTCTTTTCTCGCTTCTTGTTGTTTTCCGCACATACATACATATGTTCATAAACAGAAACACAACTATACGTTATACTTCATACTGAAAGAAAAAAAGATCTCGAATCATTATCTTTTGCATTTATAATCCGATTAATTGATGAAGAGCAATAAAACAAGGACATCTTTCAGTACAGATTGAATCTAGTTTGACGAACAGACTGAAAACTTGCTTCTTTTCACACAACCTTCATTTTACATTTATCTTTTGAACCTAATAGTGACCTTGGCTTTTTCTTCAATTAGTTTATTTCGCTATAATACAGAAAATTTAATGGAACAATTTTTATCTATGACAAAAATTTCAACGAAAAGACAATCAACATAAAATCGTTCGACGATTGAAGGACTTTTCCAATTTGAGCAATGAGTGACTATCTGAATTGATTCTGAAAATAGGATAATTTAAGTTAATATTAGATTCGAAGCTGTATAAACCTATTTTATTTCGTTGAAACAATCAATCGATTGGTTTTATCATTCAGAAGTCTACTTAGATTGCGAGGTGATTGGCCATTATACCATCGTTGTGCATGAATATTCTCAACAAAACTTCCTTTTAACCATAACCAATAGTCATCAATCGTAGACATTTTCTCATAATTGAAATCATTCTCTCGGGAATTGAGAAAAAATTTTCGTAAATGATTTACTTGATAAAATGAATTGGATTGATGAGTAGAATAAGTTAGAAAATAAAGTAAACAAAGAAAAATGAAATAAGTAAATGCTTCTCGAAGAATTGACCATATCTTCATTGCTTTCAAACGTTTATTTCGAGCACAACACACTTCACCCTCATTTAAACGACTTGTTCGGATTCGAGCACGAGCAGTAAATAACGATTTAGTCTAGTAGAAAAACAAATTGAATTCTTTTTCGCTTCCAAAGAGAAGATCTACCTCCTTGAAATGAAGATATTCTTCATCAGCTGCTAAATTCATTTCATCTCCATTCAAAAACTCCACCGCTTCCGTATTATCATCCGGTCTGCGACAGAAAAAAGTAAAAAAGATGGCCAAACATAAAATCTAAAAAAGAATATTTTTTCATTTAAAAAAAGAAGAAGAAGAATTGAAATGTGAATATACTTTAATCGGTTGTGTTAAAAGAATCGAAGAGAATAGCTACGCGAAACGTGACAGGATGAACATATTTTCATTCTTTATGTGCACTGTTCAAACTCAATATGCTCCAGATTCTGATAAATTAATTCTTTTTGCTCAATTTTTAACAAAAGGTGATGCATGGATGATTATAAGTAATCAATGGGATTGGCATGTTAGAGGAAGAGCTATTGCTAGAGCAGACAAAGGATATCTTGTTAATTATAAAAGTTATGAGATAAGGAGATTAGCACAAGCAATTTCATCAATTGATCTTCGAAATGATTTGAATAACTTTGCTGATCGTTTAGACAATCGACTAAATGCAATTGCACTCATTGGAAATAAACATTTTTATACATCCGATTATCATGCTCATTGTCGTGTTAATTGGATAAGTGCAATTAAAATACAATCGATTCGAACGAATCCAGACGAATGTGGAAATGGAGAAAATTTAAAAAGGGAACATACAGGTCAAGGAATATTAAATGTATTTACAACTGATACTTCTGATTATGTCTATATATTTCCATTACTTGATTGGCAAGCAATTAATGGTATTACTGTTGAACATGACATTCCACTTGTTCTTTGTAATGACATACCATCATCTCTAATTAAATTACCATTTGTCGGTGGTGTTAGTGATAATCTATATGGTCTGGCTATGATGGATACTGCTACTCATAATTTAACAGCAAAAAGATCATGGCATTTCTATGATGATGCAATTATTGCACTTGCTACTAATTTAAAATTGACTACACATAATAAAGCATGGACAACACTGGCTAGTCGTTTATTAAAAACAGGTCAAATAACAATAGGCTTTTTTAATTCAACGATTATTACTTTATCCGATGGAAACTATTCTTTTCCTTATTGTTCTAATAAAACATCGAATGTTCAATGGATACATGTTGGTGAAACAGATTTTGGTTATCTTTTACAAGAACAAGGATTATATTCAGCTTTAGGAATTGATGTCGGAATAAAAACAGGTAATTTTATTACAATTGGTGCTTATAATTATACAGTAACAGCTCGTACTTTAACTATATGGTTGGATCATGGACGAGGTCCATATACTCTTGATTATCGTTATATGATCTTACCAAATGTATCACTTCAATCGATGCCTACAATTATTAAACAGTATGATGAAGAACAAGTATTTTCATGTATTTCAACAAATAATCTATTTCATGGAACTGTTTGGCCTTCCTTGAAATGTGCATCATTTGTTCTATGGAATAATATTACAACGACATTTTCATGCAAAAGTCCACTCTTTGAGATTAATATAGAATTAAGTGACGCAGGTGCTTATTTGTTTAGTGAGACAGATAATGATTTTACTATCACTGTCTCTCATCCACTTCGAATAAATAGTACCCTAAAAGTGATAATCGATCGAGTTGGATATGGAGAAGGATGTATAGCCTCATCAGATATTAATGCATCTACTACAAATGTAGTACTGATTTTACCATCATCTCCTCAACTACTAGGTTATTCGGTAAATACGCAATACAAGAAGAAGAGTGTCAAGTATATACACAAAGCATAATGCAAGATCGTTTCCAAGTTACGATGTAATCGCTGAAAAAAAAACATTAACGGTACGGACGAGGATAAATTTATTATTATTTTATTTGTCTTTCGAATTGTATTCACATGATTAAAATAAACACCATCTTATTGGTTCTGTATATACGAAAGTTACGTATGAAACCTTTTCTGAACCAGCCGAATCAAGGTTTCGTACAATGAGTTTCGTACTGAACCTAAGTCAAAAACAAACTAAGGTTCTGTACAGGTGCTGTCTTGCCGAACCTTGACTCTATATATTTAACCCTTTAACCGTCGGTGATGTATATATACGTCGGCTTCAGTTAAAGGATGTAGCTAAACGTCTCGTGTATTTGGATCTTTGGATCAGTCTATAACAGAAAAATAAATATATAGTTAGTATATTCTATAAGATCAAATTTACCCTGACTTTGATATTTAAATCAGCCTAAAATATTAATACAAATAGATTTATTTTATTTCATGATATTAAACTTATTCGATGAGATTGTTATTTGAAGCAACCTGTAACAAGCTAATAAATATATTCAGTTCTCTTTAGAAAATTAAACTTCATCATTTCGATAGTACTATCCTTTTTGACTACGCAGTCTCACTTCTACAAGACAGCTTAACAGCAAATCTTTCTATTAATGTGAACAAAGTCATCAGTTCAACATCGTTCTGAGAGGATAGTCTTATCAAAGTTGTTATACTCTACGAGGAATGAAAGATGAAAATTCTTCAAATTAATTGAATGCAATTCAAATTGACGAAATATGACTCAGCACTCACGACCTTCAATAGGACCTATCTAATGTTTTTTAGAAAACATGTTTCTAGACTTGTTTTAGATTTTTGAACACAAGAAAATTGCTTTTGAGCAAGTTCTAGGTTTTTTCCTGCCATTTTCTCTCTATATATAAACATATCATAGATGTTCTGAAAAATTGCTTCAAAACTCGGGATTTTTAATAGAAAGAACCGTTTGTTTTTTCCATCAAAAGTGTTTTCTAGAGCATACTGATACTTTAACGTAAAAAAAATTGACAAAAAACATCTTTCCAAAAAAGTGGATGGGTCCTCATGGATTCACTCTACTGTAAATCTGAAGGTGAGGGTGGTAGTACGGTAAGAAAATTTTACTCAGACAGAATACAGGGTACGAACAATGCTTACTCTGCGCATCTCTAGCTTCATATACTTGAATAATCTAATAAAATAATCCATATACGCAATAAGAAAGATAAAACAACTCCTGATTTTGATTTATTTTTTGATTAATTTGAATTTTTCGATTGATTTTCTGATTAAATCGATTAAATGATTTTTGTTCGATTAAAACGATTTTTTTTTATTTAAAATTGATTGAAAACCAAAAATCAGCTGTTCTCCCTTTACTAGAACATCCTTTTAAGAATGTTCTCAGATGAAATATCCTCACTTTTCGTCATTAAAAAAAATGTCCTCTATTTACAAAATATTCTTTCAGTTAAACTTGAAGAGCGGTCAATAATAATGTTGATCAAATGATTTCATTTCTAATGACAGTTTAGTTTTGATTTTATTCTATGTCATTTTTCATTCGCGACAAAAAATAAAAGTCTGCGTAATAAATCATGTTCTACAGTTTTGTTACTGAGGGTATAGGTGAGAGTGAGAATGAGGATGAACTGTGTGAGTGTGATAATAAACAACTTCAGTTCTCTATATAAATCATTTAATTCTCTGTGAAGCTAAATTTTAATTCCAGCGGCGTCTGAGTATCGACCTAATTTTATTCAGAAGCTTTTGCAATAGAGTGAAGAATATTCTTAGAGACGTTTTCTCAAGGACAAAATCTTGAAGACACTTGAGGGTGAGGACAAAGTGCGAGAACATTTTTTAAAGGACATTTTAGCCTGTATTCAAATTGTCGATCAACCGCGATTAATCGTCTAAACAGAGCTATTTCGGCGACATGAGATCTAATCTATCTTATAGGTTAGATGACATCCATGAACTATTCCGTAGATTTTTTCTTCCTCTAGTGTGTACGCACCTCAGCTAAGTCAATGTTCGATGAGATGGCATCGAATATCTGATCTAATTCTTCTTTTCGAACTTAGATGAAGTAGGACTATTTGGAGCTTTTTTAGATCATTTTTCTCTGTGCTGTATATTTAGCCATTGTCCCTCAGAGAGTATTTAATTTTCACAAATGATTGAATTATTCGTTCAAGTTTTCATAAGTCCTTAACACATTCGACCTGATGGAGCCCGCCGGTGGGCCCCACTTTGCATTTCATATTTTAATCTCTAAATACGTTTTATTAAAAATGTAACATATAGCATAAGATTCAGCGTGAAAAGCTCTACAATTCCCATAGTAAAGCTTATTTTAATTGTGTAATTTTGTTTTCAAAGAAAGTAAAATTCTGTGTAACTAGTTTTCGAAGTTGCAAAACGATCATTTTTTTTTGCATGAATGTGAAATTTCATTTTTCTTGTTTCATCTTCTTATCACCTAATATTATGTCGTGAGAAAAAACAAAACATCGCACAATATGCAATGTGAAAAGCTTTACAATCTACATGAAAAAGTTTATTTTTTGTTTTCGAAAAAACCAAAATTCTCTGCAATCAATTTTCGCAACCTCAAATATTGCTCACACACAATTTTAGTTTATTTTGAAAACAAAAAGTACACAATTGAAATAAGTATTATGATGTAGATTGTAGAGCTTTTCATGCTGCGTTTTGTGGTATGTTTTGTTTTCTAATAAAACGTATTTAAAGGTGTTAGTTTTTATGAAATTTGAATCGGGGTGACTGTGTTAAAACGAAGGTTTGGAAAGAGAGAAGTAGTAAAAACAGGAAAAAGGGCGTACTGTAAAATCAAATAAAAACTTGAAATCAATGCATTCATCACGTCTATTTATTTTCCCATCCCATATTGATTAAATACAATTTTTTGAAGAAAAGATAACTAGATAATAAGCAAGAATAAGAGATGATGAATGATGGTTTATTTATTGATGATTATGATTATGATTTCCTCGTGAAGCAAGTGAACGACGACGACTGAAAGGAAAACAAATCCAATGGTTTCCTCCATAACGACAATAAACATTCATCCTTGCATGATCGGGACAATGACAATGACCACCACGTTCGCCTCCATGTTGACATTGACATTCACCCCATGGCCAATGTGGAGTATCAGCCATCAGACTCACTGCAACTGAAACAAGAGCCATCAGAACCAAGAACATGCAAAAGTACTTCATTTTGTTGATGAAATAAATTTAATTTCGATGGACTATGTGACGCTATAGAAGATGGCTTTATAATGGTACTTGATGCTGTATAAATACTAAATGCGCTCTCTTATCGAGTGAGTAGATATCAGATATTTTTTTTGTTTATGGGAGAGAAAACACATGTGTGATGTTAGCAAATCCGATTAGAATATACTTTTAGATGCATTATTCTCACATAAAAAAATCTAGCTATTGGATTACAATTCAGAAGATGAGAATAAGGGTGAAGGTTTCATAGTACAGGGTGAAAATACACGTTTAGTAGATGTAAAATCGACTGTTACTTGAAGTTTTGTCTCAAACTAATCGGGATTGCTTCTTCTCACAAATGCTGCTTACAAAATCGTCGACGCCTACGCCCAAGCAGACAAAACTCAAAAAAAAAACGATGAAATACGCTTATAAATTTTAACGAAAATAAAATCCGGAAAAGCGCACATTTTCCCGATTTTTATCTCCATCAGTTTTTTTACGATCAATACTGTGTTCACAATCTACACATTTTTAGCACTTGTAAAGGATGGGGGCGTATAAGAACACGAATCAGCCAATCCTTAAATTCATTGAAGATCTATACGCAACGATGCAGAATGAGACGGTGAATCTTTCTATCTCATTCTCATTTCATTTGGGACATCAATCAGTGGTTTCCATTAGACCATTCCAAACTTGATTTTAACTTGATTTTAACTTAATTTTCACTGCAGAGCAATGTTGAATTAAGACAAAAAGGTAACATAAAAATTTGCTCGTAAGCTTGAAAATAGTCTCATTTGAAAGAGAATGAAATTCTGCACAAACCTCTATATACACCATCCTTAGAAAATAAATATAACTTAAATCTATGAGGCAAAAATGGTACTCCTACCAGCATTTTTGTGCTCCCATACCGATATTGACACTACAAAGATCAACAAAAACCTCTTTACAATGAAATTTTAACTATATGGTTCGACGCAGTTTTTCACGCGCAACAAAATGGTGTAGTTGCCGTGTCTTCATTTTTCTGGCCAAAATTTCATTAGAGACAAACTCTATAGAACTAGTATGTAATACTCCATTAACTTGTAATATTTGAATTTGTAAAGCTTTTCAGGTAACGTCAACGAAGAATATATTAATAAATAAGGAAAAATGAACAATGGACACAATCATAAATGGAAGAAATTCAAAATGTCTAAGCTTTCGTCGCTTTCGTTTTGGTTGGTACCAGTACTAGTTATATATACTAGCATCGTAATCTGATATATATCGCTATAGATTTAACGATATACGTTGTTTATCTGTATATCCAGCCAGATTTGTAAAGAACAATATATATATATATATGAATGTATATGCTTCTGGCCTTTGTCATACAGACGCACAGGAAAGAAAAATGAGCAAGAGAAAAGGATGAATAAGGAAAACTTAAAAAAAAACCATAAAAATCTAACCTAACAGCTTCACATTTTATTGAGCATATCTTTGTGACCAAGCTCTTTTTGGCATAGCCCTGAAAGACAGAATATCATCACTACACTCCCAAAAATTCTAACCATCTAACACAACACCATACAATATTCTATTTTGAAAACTCTCTTCTGTCTCAAAATTTTTGGTCAGAAAAATCAAGACATGACAACTATACCATTTTTTAGCGCGTGAAAAATTGCGTCGAACCATATAGTTAAAATTTCATTGTAAAGAGATTTGTGTTGATCTTTGTAATGTCAATATCGGTGTCGGAGCACTAAAATGCTGGTAGGAGTACCATCTTTGCCTCATAGGTTTAAGTTATATTTATTTTCTAAGGATGGTGTATATAGAGGTTTGTGCAGAATTTCATTCTCTTTCAAATGAGACTATTTTCAAGCTTATGAGCACATTTTTATGTTACCTTTTTGTTTTAATTCCGCACTTCTCTGCAATAAAAATTAAGTCAAAATCAAGTGTGGAATGGTCCAATGGAAACCACCGATTGATGTTCCAAATGAAATAAAAATGAGATAGGAAGATTCGCCGTCTCATTATGCATCGTTTCATATAGATCTTCGATGAATTTAAGGATGGGCCGATTCGTGTTCTTATACGCCCCCGTCCTTTAAAATTCTCCTAGCCCATGTCATGAAAATTGGGTAAAAGTCGACGATTTTATCGCGATACCTCGGCCGATTAATCGTGCGGTTAATCGCGATTAAATTGCGATTTTTCTTAAAATGGTAAGCACCTTATTGCTATCCTTAATTTTGACATCTAATCTCTTATTTTTGTCCTTAACCTCTTAATTCTATCCCTTACTCCTTACTTCTGTCTTCAACCCCTTAATTCTATGTCTACCCCTATCCCTATTCTTAACACCTTAATTCTACATCTACTCGCCACTTTCATTCCTATCCTTAACCGCCTAATTCTATATCTAACCCCCTATTCTTATCCTCAATTCCTTAATTCTATATCTATTCCCTTATTCCTATTTCTACCTGCCTATTTCTATTCTTAACCCCATAATTCTATATCTACCTCCCTATATCTATCCTTAACCTCTTCTACGTATCGCTAACTCTTTATTTCTATATGTAATTCCTTATTTCTAGATACAATCCCTCAGAAGTATATACAACTCTTTATAACTATTACTGATCCCTTACTCCTATGTTTCTAGTATAGTGGAACCTTTATTTGTACATTGAAATTATTGTATTTATATCTGACTTGATACTTATGTCTAACCTTTCATAACTGTGCGTTTCCTGTTTTAGCTTTGCTTCAAATTCGTATAACTATATCTCTCCGTTGCTAATAACGTGTAAACTTCTATATCTATACTGAAACACATATCACTAGCGATTGGCGCTTACACCTGTATCCAACTCAATAAAACAGTGTCTAACCTCGGCTTGCGTGCTCAGCAAGAAAGTTTAAAAAAATGTTAGAAATTTTGTGTTTGCTCCAAAAAAAAATAATTTCACATTCTTCTATAAGTTTCAAAAGAGATTTAATGCTTTAGCATTCGTATGAAGTTAGCATTAGAACAGTAAACATTTATCATACTCATGTAAGCTTCATTTGGGTATATGAGTAGATGAATAGAGTTATAATGTGCAAAGAGAACAAAATTGTTGTGACACTAAGGACAAATGTTCAAAAATACAGCAAGTGTAGTGTTGTGTTCTTAGGAGCAGTAATTGTTTGCATAATGCCGATGCTAACTGAATACGATTGCGAAAATATCCAATTACTTTGTTAACACAAATAGAGACGTTTTGTAATAGTTTTTCAATTTTAATAGAGAAATATTAGAAATAGCGCTAATTAATGGAATCCTATAGCTAAGACGATGGTATTGATCTAATCTCTCGTACCAATTATCTGATGGTCTTTCACCTAACTATATAGAAGCCTTTATAATCGATCTTAGCATATTTATTGATGTCAATCCACTTAAATCTGATAATAACTGATGCATATGTTTCAACTCTCAATACCTATTTCCATCTAGCTGCACTATATGTATCTTATGTCTTTTATTACTCCGATATTTATGAATATCTCCTGGTATATCGCCATTGCCTAAGTCAAATCGAAGATGAGCAATATCGTCATGGTCTAAGCTAAGGTGATCTTTAGCAAAAGAGAGAGCGACACGAAAGTAATCGTACCAATAGTAGAAATTTATTTTATGAATAATCATTTTTCATACAACAGAGTTACTGATTTGGATCGTCAATGTTTCGTTTAGAATTGTTGTTCACTCTTTCTCTGAATTAAAAAGTATTAAATTCAATAGATCCGTGATTTAGTCACAACTTACGAGGGAAGGTCTCGAGGTGTTCAACGAGTTTAGAGCCCATCTTTTGGCCATAAAAAGACATCGATGAGATATGAAAAACCCCAAAAGGATACGTTCCCTTAGGCCTTCCTTCCAGAGTTATCGCTGTTTTAGTATAATGTCAGTCTAAAGCTCGATATGCACCAACAAATCGAATGACATTATTTCGAGCTGAAACTTATTCCGCATATAGCTATGCTTATGACTAAAATGCACTGAAAATTTCAGCTCAAAATAATGTTCCCTTCACGAGATATTGAATTC
>JAJEKB010013405.1:0-21070 GCA_022393335.1 Macrotrachela quadricornifera
TCTCAGATGATTCCTGTAGCAATCCAGGTGATCCCACCAGTATCATAGGTGATTCTTCTAGCATTAGCTCAACATAAACAGAAGAGAAAAAATTTATTTGCGCGGAAGTGTCGCGCGCGGTAGTGTTGCTGTGCGGAAGTGTCGTGCGCGGAAATGTCGGCGCGGAAGTGTCGGCGCGGAAATGTCGTGCGCGGAAACGTCGGTGAACCATATATCGCGATGACATTTCACCCAGCCCCTTCCGCGCACTCCGTTTGGTGGTTTCAACCTCAAGTTGACTTTCCCCATGAGCTAAGGAAGTAGGGTGAAAAGTTTTGTGACGCTAGCTATAACAGAGATTGAATGCATAGCGAACAGATAAACGTTTTTTTTAAATATATATATGCGTCATCGTTGTGAGTCAAGAAAAAGAACAAATACATTGTTTTTGTGAGTCATAGAAAACAAATGGATACACGATAGTTGTGAATCAAGGAAACACCTGTATACATTTTTATCTCTTATAACCTATTAGAAATCTTCGATTTTCACATTTAGACCAGAAAATCATCGATACAAAATGATTAATCTTAGAATCATAATAAATTCGCTAAATTTCTGCAAAATTCATGAAATTTCATTGCCATATGACAGGGGTGAAATTTCACCCAAACACCCCAACCCTACTCCTATTAATGGTAACAGCATTCTATAAAGCTACCGCTGCACTCAGAAAACCACCGTGGAAAGTTTGATAGAGTTAGCTAAGACACTACCACCTGAGTGAGATTTCACCCACACCTTCGGTGGGCGACCCCGCTATGGCCTTCCTCCGGGCCTGGGGATGTACCATAGAAAGTTTGGTGATCGAAGCTTTTACAAGGACGGAATGCATAGTGAACAGACAGACTGACATTCTTCTTTATATATGTCGGGGATAAAATTGAAATTTATCCGGACAGAGTTAGAATTTTAATTTTGTCCGGACTGAATTAAAATTCTAGCTTTGACCAGTATTTCTTCGGACATAATTGAAATTTTAGTACTGCCCGAACTAAATTAAAATTCTAATTTTGATCAGCTTTTTTCTGGACAAAATTAAAATTTCACTTTTGTCCGGACAAAATTCGAATTTCAGTTTTGTTCAAAGAAACTCAAGCCCACTATCTCTAACGGATTCTTTAGGAAGTTGCATATTTCAGAAATCTCTCTAAAACTCACCTGGGAATCTCCGAATAAGGTGCCCCTCAAAAATTTGCATAAGTCTAACATTCTTATGAAATTCTAATGGTGGCTTCTTTGAGAAACCCTGGTAATACTGATCATCTCCAAAGGGGATTCCCTACAAAGTTCTTAAGGGTACCCTCCCCTCTTCTTTTCATGCTTTTCAGATCTCAGAGACGGCAAGTCTGATCGAGCTGAAATTTTTACCACAGATAGGGGACCTAAATTGACGAGATACGTGTTCGAGGAAAAGATTTTCAAAAGGGGTCTTTTTGGATTTTTTGGAGAATCAAGGATTTCTCATAGGGTCTCACTGTGCCACCGGCTTTCCCCATTAAATTTTGTTCGATTAAGCTAAACATTTTTTGGGAATACCTATGGATGTATCGCAGAGGTATTTTTCAGCTTTTTTAAAAAGCTCACTTTCTTTTTTTTATAAAAAAAAATACATAAAGATTTTTGCCATAGCCAAGTTTGTGACCTCCAGAATCCTATAAGTTCGGATGAAAACATCGGAAATTAAAACGACCGATTTCACCTCTGGAGAATACTTCAAAGTATCTGTGATAAAAATTCCAGTCCGATCGGACAAAGTTAAAGGGAGGTTATCGGTGGCACAACCGTGTAGCATGGGTGAAAAGTCAGTTTTTGAGAAAAATGAAAAATAAGTTCAGGCCGGTCCAATTTTTTTGCCAACATATTTATGAACAACTTTTCATGTAGAATCTACTGAGCACCTAAAAAAAGTTTTTCAGACCTTTTTTTTTTGGGCGATAGCTTCCCATGGTCTTCTGATAGCAACGAAATGAAGGGGCAGATTGAGGTCATTAAACGATGATTGAAATACCAACAGATGAACCATCAACAGCGCATATAAACAAAAAAATTTTTTCAAAAAGTTCGACAAAAAAAAGGGGGTATCCTTAAGGAATCTCACCAAAATCTTTTGGAAGTCCTTCTATCCCTCATTAACTCACCAGATACCTACGAGAGGGATTCCTTTGAAGATTTGTTTATGAAAAGTCGACTTAGAAAGTGTCATGTTCAATTCTAACTCTGTCCGGACAAAAGTGAAATTTTGATTTTATCCAGAAAAAAGCTGATCAAAATTAGAATTTTAATTTAGTCCGGACAGAACTAAAATTTCAATTATGTCCGAAGAAATACTGGTCAAAAGTAGAATTTTAATTCAGTACGGACAAAATTAAAATTCTAATTCTGTCCGAACAAATTTCAATTTTGTCCCCAACATATATGTAGATTCAGTCTTTGATAAATAGATTCTTGTGAAAAGAACAGAACAGTGTACTAAACATTTGGTACTATCCTAGCGTGGAGGAAATAGAAGATTATTGCCTGAATCGTTATCGTTTGACTGATGCCTTTTATTTTAAAGCTTTTTATTAAATAGTATATTGAATATAACACGGTACATTTTATGAAGAAGTCGCTCTATCGAATCTTCGATTGGAATCAGGAAAATTTTTGATTGATGGACTTAACGTATGCAGTTCATCTTAAGTCATACCATACAGTCTTTCTGTCGCCAGATTTAAAGTATTTTGGGAACTGTGTGAGTAGTTAAAATGCTCATAGATGGATGAATACTGACCATTTTCTACATTATTTTCAAAGTCACACGATATCAATATATTAAATGATTTTTCGGAAATTTTTTACTTGAAGAGTGTCCGAATCTGAAGTGGAAGCTGTAAAATGGGAATGGGTTAGCAGTCTGTTAAGACTCTTTTTCTTTCATTCTGATTGTTTCAATTTTTGTCGAATTGATAAAATTATAGTCTTCTGGAGTTTGTACAGGAAATACTACTGTTCAAATTTTATACTACATTATGATCAGTTCCACAAATTATATTAAAATAAATCTCTATTTAATATGTATGAAGACATAGGTAGATTTGGTTGAAAATCATTCGAATGGATGTGAATATGTCTAAAAAGTAGTTAAATCAGTCGCATTATCTATCAATATTTGGTATTCTCTATCGGACTAAGACATCCAAGATTTTTCTAAATTTATTAAAACGTGGCAATAGTTATTTTATCATTTAAAATTTGACTTTCTGTAGATGCCACTTTGTTGTTCTGCTCCACAATGTACACTGCGAAGATATCTTAAAGGAGTAGTTTCATTTTTAATCGAGAATGAAATATGAATAAATAACTGTTCAACTGCTATGCTGTAGTTAGCAGAAAAACAAATCAATAGACTAACAGAAAAATGAATAAATGATAGAAACTTTTGGAGCAACTCTGTTGAATAATGATTTGTTTAGAATCAATTATGAAAAAATGGGCAAAGAGTATCATTGGTAAATTTATTATATTATTCTATCCATGAAAAGTTCAAGTACAGTGAGAGCATAAGAACAAACAACAAGAAATTAATAAAAGAAATCAAAAACTATAGTTTGAAAGAATACAAAATGAGGAGCATCTCGTCCTTATTGAGTAAAAATAAAAGTTCTATCTAAATCAAAATCAATAAAGAGTAAAGTTATGTTTAACATATTGAAAAAAGTAAAGCAGTTCTTAATTCTAACCTAAATCAGAATAGTTCATTTTGTTCAACGAACTGCCTCTGATGCTATTCCACGAACATTCTCTTTGCCAGACGTTAGAATACTACTGTTACAATATGTAACTGATGGATCGAAAGTTTTCAGACAAAATATTTGTTCATATTGTGCCTGTTTGATAGTATTTCCAACAAGTCAAAACTATAGTTTAGAACTGGAATTTTGTCCTCTTTCCGCATATAGGCTTACATATTGTCTCTCAGTTTTTTGTTCAAAACTAGTGGGATAAACTTTGAAAGATTCTAAAAATTAGTTTGGCTAGAATATATGAGTCAAAATTTTTAGCGGATATGTTTGCTTGGACATGCCTGAAAGTATTTCAGAAGAGCCAAAAACTGTGAGTGATGGTCAGAATTTTGTGCTCTCGTTGGATATGAACTTAGAAAATTTATGTCTCTTTTTGTTCTAGTACCAATAGATTTTGTTATCATCTGTGAATCCATTTTCGAACTTCCTAAAGCTTATTGACGTCTGCTCTTTTGTAGGTCGAATACTTCTTTATAAAATGTGGTATTGAACTAAGCCGTGGCTTTTATCCAAGCGAAGAGCTGTAGACGATTTCCCAAGAGTTCCTTTCAATATGAACGGTTTTTGTTTAAAAAGTCGATTTATGAAAAAATGAGGGTTTACGGAAAACAAAAAATTGAGACGTCTGGTCGAAAGACAAAACACTCTAAAAGACTACATTTTGTAAGATCGCTAGTGCGCGACAAGTTGATGTAATATTAAAGGTTTAAAGCACTATTGTGAAATTGTAATAATGAAAATGCAATAGTGTGCGGAACAATATTCTCACCAGACTAATTTTTAGGATCTTCCAAAGATGATGCTGAAAGTTAGCGGTTCCAATGTTGGGATTTCACTGAAACAGTATCAGGGTTCTCCGTTCTCAAAGAATGAGAACACGCACCGATCTGTGGGATGCTGAGGATGGAAACCCATTTAATATTTCGTTTCTGCCCGTTTTTCCAACATGCTCGAATGTTTAGAGATATTTTTTCTTTTACTTAGAGGCAAGTTACAATGGATTTCAGGGCTCCTAATAATGGGAATCCGCACCAAGCTTCGGATTCCAGTGAATGGAAACCCAACTGATAATTCAGTTCTGCGCATTTTTGAACACGCCAGTGTTTAGACATACTTATTATTTTATTTTAAAGCAACTAACTATAGGTTTCAAGGTTGCGCGGAATGGGAATCCGATTTGCGTTCCCAACAACCAGAAAACCACCATAAATTTCTGTTCTTTGCGTTTAGAAATAGGGTCCACGTTCCTAAAAACGCTAAAACTTATAGTGACTTGTCTCGAAATGAAGGAAAAAGTGTCTACATATTCCAGCCTGTGCAAAAATGCCCAGGAACCTGTAACTTGATGAAGACTCCTGTTCAGAGAAACCTGAGAGTCGGTCGAAGTTGCTCTTTATAACGATTTAAAATGAACTTCCCGTTTCTGGGAATCTGAGTACAGTGGACAACAAGCAGAGGTCAGGAGCACAAATATTTTTAGTATTTTCAATAAAAGTTTTTGAACAGAGCATTTTCCATAAAAAGCACATAGACTATTTCGATGTGCTCTTGATGCGATCTCGCTACGAACACAAAACAGGATTGCTTATCCGATTTTTAATATAACTTTAGATAGAAACACGAGACAGGGCTCCGGTTTTCACCGTTGGAAAAAAGAGATAAAGATGCATCGAGTAGTGTATTACAGGCTCTTTGACCTGGTTCTTGTAAGGTTTACAATAAAGCTTTTTTGAAAAACAAAGTACTCGATAGATGACTACAAGGAATTTTCAATCATTCGGCGTGCATTGAAACAGCCAATTAAAGATATATAAAACCGGGCAAGGCCCAGCTTTTTAGCTTCAATCGTTCAGGAGTTAATATATTTTGATCGGAGTTGCAAGCTGATCTTTCTAGCAATTTTCCTGCAAAACGTCACTTTTTTCTTTTAGATAAAAACGATGTTTTTTTCGGTACCTTTTTTGGAAAACTGATGCAAAAAACATTAGAAAACATTAGAAAAATCTTGTAATAAATGATTCGATGCATCTTCATCTCCTCTCTTCAACAGTGAAAACCGCAGCTCTCTATCCTGTATCTATCTCAAAAAGGAATTGGCATTTTTTCTACGAGCTATACCAATCTGCCCAAATTTTGTTCTTTCACTTATTTTTTTATTGGAACGGATATGAGGATGTAGGATCACGTATCCATTCTTTTGGCATTTTTACTATTAGCAAAAAAAACAATACTTTAGAGAATGGCCATTTATATAGGAAAACACTAGAAGATATAGAATATTGGGAGGTTTTCAGCATCGAAAGTTGATATTTATTCTCTTTCTCGTAGAGAAGAGTCTAGCAGAGATAAATTGTTTGTTTGCTTGCTTGCTTGTGTGTCCGCAGGGTCAAAAAAACATCGAAAACACATTTTTCGAAAAAGACATTTCTAGAGGTAATTCGATACGAGGACTTCGAATCTGAGGTCTGTTCGGTGATCATGTGGTATCAGCATTGATCAATTGATGTTAGGAATTGGTGAGGTTTGGCATTTTTCATCGAAAATAGGTGTTTTTTCACGAAATGATGATTTTATCGTGGTGGGTGATAAACACCATTGCTGATTGCTATGGTATCAGCATTGATCAATTGATGTTAGGAATTGGTGAGGTTTGGCATTTTTCATCGAAAATAGGTGTTTTTTCACGAAATTATGATTTCATCGTGGTGGGTGATGAACACCATTGATGATTGTAATGGTATCAGCATTGATCAACTGGTGTTAGGAATTGGTGAGGTTTGGTATTTTTCATCGAAAATAGGTGTTTTCTCACGAAATGATGATTTCATCGTGGTGGGTGATAAACACCATTGCTGATTGTTATGGTATCAGCATTGATCAATTTATGTTAGGAATTGGTGAGGTTTGGTATTTTTCATCAAAAATAGATGTTTTTTCACGAAATGATGATTTCATTGTGGTGTGTGATGAACATCATTGCTGATTATTCTCTTTCTCGTAAGGAAGAGTGTTACGAACATAAATTGTCTGATTGATTGATTGATTGCGTGTATGTCCGCACAAGGTCAAAAAAACATTTTATTAATATTTTCTATAAAACTTAATCGAAGGGGTAATCGGGGTCGAGGAACTCGAATCTGATGTTGATTTTTCAAAAATTTTTTTCGGATTCATTTTTTTCACAAAGGATAATTCTTTTTGCGAAAAACATTTTTTTAATAAGGGTTGACCGAAGGGGAATCAGGGTCGAGGAACTTGAATCTGACTTCGGTTTTTTTAATTTTATAAATGAATAGCATGACGGTAGTTCAGAAACACGATTTCTACGAGAAAGAGCTGAGCGAGTCTTTGGACGAGCGTTACTTGTATGTTTACTATTTTGTTAAATAAATATAAAAAATTTCTCACTATTGAAATCATGGATCTTATCATAGTTTATTTTTTGCTAAACATAATAACTGACATACAACATAAAATTTTCATTCGTCTATTAAAATTCGAGAATAATCTGTTTTTATTGTTGTGAAAAACGAATTTATCTTAACGTAAAAAAGTAATTTTCAGTAATCAATTTTAATAACATCTAGTGTCTTCTTCTGGTGAGAAAGGACGGAGGTGCATAAGACTACAAACTGGCTCATTGGTATTTTTCCTTCTAAACCCTATTGCATCTTATGTCAGTAGAAAGAGAATATTGAGACGAGCATTTTCATGCAAAATTTATGGTGTTTCGATCAATTTTTGAAAGATTACAACTATTGACAAAATCGCTCATTTTTGGTTATTTCTTCAATAGATGATGTCTGGATAGTGAGTGAGTTCAATTTTGTAATAAATACATAAGATAAAACCGAACTTGAATAATGATTTTGATAGTTCTTGAATAGGGCTTTAATTCTGTATATGAGTCATCGATTGATTATTTGATTCAGTAGAATTCGATACTAAATTCTTAGTATGCACTACTGATATAATGTCTATATTTGTGCTCTACAATGATTTTGCAACAAAAAACTTGTCGTAAAAATTGAAGGTACCAAAATTCTGATCTGGCTCATTGGATAACTCTTTGAAAGAGCTACAAAAACGTTATGATTGCGAAAGTTTAAAAAATTTGGCCCCATGGAAATTCTTGAGTGAAAATGTGCTAGAACCACAATTTTTACAGATTTTTCATTGTTTGTAAGAATATTTTATCAGGAAAATTCATTCTTGTATTCAAGTAAATGTCAGATTTTGAATCAACGTTAAAAACTGAGTCAAACTATATATAATACAAATCTTTTAAAGACTTTTCATTTTTTTTCGAAAAAGTCGCTCTACCTCTCCCCAGGGATACTTTCATAACACACAGAATATAATGCATCTCATTAAAGGCAATTTAACTGGTGAAACTAAGTGTTCTAGCCTTAATGATACAAGTAACGCTCGTCTAAAGACTCGCTCTTCTCTTTCTCGTAGAAATCGTGTTTCTAAACTACCGTCATGCTATTCATTTATAAAATTAAAAAAACCGAAGTCAGATTCAAGTTCCTCGACCCTGATTACCCTGCGGTCAACCCTTATAAAAAAAATTTTTTTTGCAAAAAAAGTGATCCTTTGTGTAAAAAAAATGAATTCGAAAAAAATTTCGACACATTAACATCAGATTCGAGTTCCTCGACCCCGATTACCTTTTGGTTAAGTTTTATAGAAAATATTAATAAAATGTTTTTTTTGACCTTGTGCGGACATACACGCAATCAAGCAATCAATCAGACAATTTATGTTTGTAAGACTCTTCTCTACGAGAAAGAGAATAATCAGCAATGGTGTTCATCACCCACCATGATGAAATCATCATTTCGTGAAAAAACACCTATTTTCGGTGAAAAGTACCAAACCTCATCAATTTCTAACATCAATTGATCAATGCTGATACCACATGATCACCGAATAGACTACAGATTCGAAGTCCCCGCATCGAAAAACCTCTAGAAATGTATTTTTCGAAAATACGATTTTCGATGTTTTTTTGACCCTGCGGACACACAATCAAGCAAACAATTTATTTCTGCTGGACTCTTCTCTACGAGAAAGAGAACAAGTAACGCAGCATAATTGCCGCTGACCCTCTATTGGAAGGATGCAATTACATCGGTCACTACGCTGAAGATACGATAACGACTTATTTTAATTCTTGAATCGAATCATTTACCCAGTTCTCAAAAACTCTATTATCGTTACTCTTTTTATTTACTCTAAGCCTCCCAATGTAACGTCTAGCCGTTCGTCGGCCTCCCTCCGAACGGCCACTCACGACTAACCGTTTGAATATTTAACGCCACTATATCGATCGGTATAACTTCAGCTTTGAAGTTAATGGATGCATCTCGCTTAAATTCTTCTCAATAAGCTTGGCATTTGTGAATATGCTAGTTAACACAAAACTAAAAACAAACCGTTTGAGAATTGCTACAATAGAGTACAAAGCATTGTAGTCTACGTAAGAGATTCCTCCATTTTCGAATATAATTTTACGATTGATATCTGTGAAGATTTAACAACAGAACATCAAGCAGTCGCTTTCTTTTTCACATGTTTTTCTGCAAATCTCACTCAAAGATCCAACATATAATAATCTATAAAGAAAACTGTTTATATTAGAATTAATATCGAACATAGATTTACGACCTTGAATATCCGTGAGTTAAGCTTGAAACAGCAAACAGCTCATCAAAGAAAGCTAAGAAATAGATCGCAAACATGTTTACTGACTTCGAATTCGTAATTTCCGTGCTCGATAATGATAAGTCAAATTGTATTAAAAATGATGATTTACCAATTTATCATTACTCAATATCTATTCCTATTGAAAAACTAACTCAAGATTTCGATTTCTCATAACCAATTGTCTCTGATGGAGTTTTACTGGAGACAATTTATATTATTTCCTATTAATTATTTGGCAAACCGACTCAGTTTTCATTTATTGATCTTTAACAATCTTCGATCAAACTTCTTAGAAAAAAGTAAAAGTAATTAGTAATTGTTTGGTAACTTATTACGAAAGACAAATTTGACTCCAGATGCGAAATCTTTATCTTCTATTACTTTTCATATAGATTTCAACTAGAATATTATAACCTTTTGATATTAATTCGGCAAATAACGTTTTCAAATTGGCTTGGATACATAAAGACATAGATAAACCTTAGAAGAGAGCGTACCTGTACAACTACAAACTTATTTTATCTTATATGACCTCCCCTCCAACCCACGAGACAAATCGTTATATCGTAAAAAAGCCTTCTTTTAGTAAAAAAAATTCAAAAACTAATTGTACCATTCGACTCCTCGACCCCAAAAACCTTTTGGTCAAACTTTTGAAAGGAGGTTATTTTTTGTTTAAAAACTCGTTTTTTTGGAAAAAAAATTTTTTTGTTACGAGATCATAAAAAACTAATGGTGACATTGGATTTCTCAATACCAAAAACCATCTGGTCAAACGTTTGAATGAAAACTTTTTTTTTTCAGAAAAAGTCGTTTCTTCGTAACAAAATTTTCTTACAAGATCATAAAAAACTAATGGTATTATTCGATTCCTCAAGCCCAGAATCCCTTTGGGACCATTTTTTGGAACTACTACATTCTATTATTATCGAGATTACAGACCGAAGAAATCTGATTGGTTTACGTGACAAACAAACTTTAACGATTTTTAACGAGCCTATAACCCTTTCCTTCAGAAAAGGGAAAAAAAGTTTTGTAAAAAAAAGTGGTTCTTTCTGTAAAAAATGATCCCCAAACAAATTACGAAAAATTAACATCAGATTCGGATTCCTCTACCTCAATTACCATTCGGTCAACCCTTATAAAAAAAAATTGTCCTTTGTGTAAAAAAACGATCCTGAAAAAAATTTCAAAAAACAAACACCAGATTTGGGTTCCCCGACATCGATTACCCTTCAGTCAAGCCTTATAAAAAAAATTTTTTTGGTAAAAAAAAATTTTTTGGTAAAAAAATGGTCCTTTGTGTAAAAACAACGATCGTGAAAAAAATTTCAAAAAACTAACACCAGCTTTGGATTCCTCGACATCGATTACCCTTCGGTCAACCCTTATATAATATACATATATTAGTAGAAAAATGAATGGCAATAATGAGCGAACGGACGGACGAACGGAGAAACGAACGAACGAACGCAACTAACTCACTCGGCGTATACCCTCCTTCCAGTAGAGGGAATATTCTTCTCTATCTCCTTCAGATTTACAATCATTTTACTTAAATTTTAGCCTATGATATAGTATATACCAAAAATTGTGTTTAAAGATAGTTCTGTTTGTGAGTAGAGTGCTCTGAAAAATTTCAGTTTAGAATAATGTTTTCTTCCAGAAATATTGTGTTTCAAAAAATCTTTCATATCTCACGTAAGATACTAACATTGTGCACTCTTTTAGAAATACAATATTTCCTAAAGGAAACATTATTTCAAACTGAAATTTTCAAGACACTCTACTCACAAGTAATGGATATAAATTTAAGTCAACATATCAATATTTAAGTTTTTGGCATATACTATGTCATACGATAAAATTCTAGTAAAATGACAATAATTCTAAAGAGAAAATATAAGAGTAATTAATATTTTGTAGTTGTTTCATACCTTACTAGGATCTATCTTATCCAAAGAGTTCGAAATTAAAAGCGATTTACCCATTGAAGCGAATCTCTCGTTGGTATCATAGTAAGAAGTTCTTTTTTTTATACTATAGTTTAAGAATATTTTTATGAAAATATGAATACCTACAAATATATGTCGTTGTTGAATAAGAGCAATTTTTTCTTAACAAATAGATGAATGAATAATAAAATCATAGATACTTCGATACTGATATGTGACTTTTACCTGTTGAAAAATCATTCAGGTATGATATTCTTATTATTGTAAGAAAAAAATGAGATGCACATAACTATCGTTGTATAATAATGCAGGCAAGAGAAAAAAAGAAAAAGATACATAGAAAGAATAAGTATTCATTCATATATTGATTGCTTATTTGATTAATCTTTATGTGCGTAGGGTATCTAGTAACGCATCAATGCATTTCAAGTATAACGTATTAACACAATTCGTTTATACTAAAAAAAATGATTAGCTACTGATTATGATTTACATATGATGAATTGCTATTTTACAAGAACTTTCAAACGGAATAATCAGTTGCAGTTATAAAAAAATTCGGTAAAAATATCATAAGTTGCGTCTTAATAATATGAAAAAACACAAGTAATTATTTTCGTTAGTTGTACGATTTAAAGTTCTAAAAATGACTTCAGATATTTTTTATTTCTGTTATTTGCACATGATCGGAAGATGAACCATCAATTTTGATCCTTCTTTTATCATTGAATATTGTCCTTTCAACTAACATAGATATATTCCAATCAAAAGTTTGAATTCGTTGCATTTTGTCTGCTGTAATACCTAAATTATCTTGAGCAATCTAAACTATCAATATGGGTTTTCGAACCGATAGATGCATATTATGCATTCTCCATAACATTATTCTCTCTACTGAAGGGAGGACAATACGGAAAAAAGTGAAATGCGTTTGTGTGTTTGTGCCAGGGTCAAAAAAACATCGAGATAAAAATAACTAAAAGATCACAAAAATTAATCTTTCGCGAAAGGTTTTTAGAATCGAGGTATGACACTTGATCAACACCATTGCTGATTATGGTGGTACCTGAATTGATCAATTGATGTTAGGAATTGGTGAGGTTTGGTATTTTTCATCGAAAAGGAGTGTTTTTTTCCGAATTAAGGTTTTCACCATGATGTATGATGAACACCATTGATGATTTTGGTGGTACCTGAATTGATCAATTGATGTTAGGAATTGGTGAAGTTTGGTAATTTTCATCGAAAAGAAGTGTTTTTTTCCGAATTAAGGTTTTCATCTTGGTGTGTGATGAACATCATTCCTAATCGTGGTAGTACCTGAAATGATCAATGGAGGTATATGGTAGTATTCACTTCGTTAGAAGCGTTTATTCGCTCCACTGAGGGGACGACCATAGGAAAAACCTAAAATGAGTTTCTGTGTCTGTCGTTGGTTGCAGGTCAAAGGCCCGATCTGAAAAATATTTGTCTGACGCAAAGGTTTTCAAGGTTGAGGAATCCGAATCTGAAATTAGTTTTTCAAACTTTTTTGGAGACTAATATTTCTTCATAAAGGATATTCTCTAGACTGATGGGAGGGTCATATGAAAAGAAACAGTTTGCTTGTTTGCTTATCGTCGGGATCAAAGGTGAAAAAAACCTGTTCTTAGAAAAATCAATCAAAGAATCGCAACTTTAAGTTTAACTCGACGCCTTACGTTTGACCAAAGGTTTTCGGAATCTGGGAATAGAATGGTATATTATTTTTTTTAAATTTTGAAATGAGTTTTTTACGTCATAAAAGGCTTTTTTAAAGAAAATAATGATCTTTTATAAAGTTTGAACATAGATTCTTCTGAGTCAGGGAATCGAATGGCGTTATTAGTTTTTCATTTTTTTCAAATAATTTTTTTTGCTTAAAAAATGATTTTTTAAAGAAAATAATAATTTTTTACAAAGTTTGACCAAAGTAACCGGAGTCGAGGAATATATTGGTGATGCCAGTTTTTTAAAATTTTTTTGAGATTAATGTTTTTACGCAGAGGACAGATTTTTTACAAAAGGAATTTTTTTTTATAAAATTTGATCAAAGGTAATTGACGTCGACGACTTAAATCAACTTTACTTGCTGTTATATTATTTTCCTATAAAACTAGAAAGCTGAATTCTAGAAAAATAATTGTCAGTTGAGAAAAAAGTTTGATACATGAAACGGCTAGTCCTGAGTGGCGCCGACGAACAACTAGCCGTTCTCTCTAACAGCTACAAAATTTGTGTTTCAAAGAAGACTTAAAGAATTATGAGAATTTTATGAAACGCATTATCTCGAAGTTGCAATCGTGATCGGAATTGAGCGGAATACTGGGCTACCAAAGAATAGGTAAATGGTTTCGGTGCCTGAAGTTTGGGGAGGATACTGTATTTTAGTTACCTATTCTAAGGAAAATCAGTGAGCATTTTGAGAGAAGCGAATAATGCTCAATTATGTAGTTAGAAGGCAAAGCTTCACTACCCTATAAAGTTTAATGCATGAAACAGCTAGCCGTGAGTGGCGCCGACGAACGACTAGCTGTTCCCATAATTGATCGCGAAAATTTTGTTTCACTATAGACTCACATGAATCAGTTGTAAATTGATTCTTAGCAGTTTAAACCGATGTCGTTACTATTAAATGATCGGGATCATACTAAGGAGCTAAGCCTATAAAATGATGTGCTCTTTAAGCAAAATTTCTGTTTAATAAAGTGAGAACTAATTGAAAGAGTCTTATATTCTTATGATTCTATATGGAATCGAGAGTTGAAATATCTAACATGGTCGGACAAAGTTTATTTGAATGCAGTGATGTAATATTTCTTTGAGAAAATGGTCAACAAATCCACAGGTTGAGTGCTACCTTGTTGAATTTTAGTCTGTAATGATAGTTTTAGAATAGTATAAAAATCGTAAATGATACATGTGTTTCTACTTTGTGTTATGTAGAGAATGAAAATGAAAAATAGAGTAGGGAGAGATATTACAACTTCTCTTGATTCAGTCGAGGGTCAAGTGAGTCGAAGCGACGAACGTTACTTGTTGTAAGAGGATTCAAAATGCTTATTACTATTTTTGTCTATGGAAATTTTCTACTAGTAGGTATGATTTTGTAAACGATATGCCGAATTATTACATCATTTATGACACAATGAACAGTTCTGTACAATGTAAGGTGAATCTTTTGATGTTTTACGAAACTTTCGATGGATTCGTATAAGATATGCGGAAGCTATAATTGTTTCACGAAACTATCAGTGGCTTCGTAAAATATGAAAAGGTTCAGCGTACATTGTACAAAACTGTTCATAGTTTTGCAAATGATATATTAATTCGGTATATCTTTTACGGAGTCATGACTAATTTGGTACAACGTATCCAGAACTCTTGGAGCACTTACAAAACTATGACTGGTTTCATAGAATATATACGGAACGTTTAAATACTATGCGAAACTATCAATAGTTTTGTGCAAAAGATACGGAACTACCGAAAGTTTAGTACATGGTGCATGGGACTTCTAGAAAGTTTGGTATACAAACTTCGGAACCTTCTGCAATTTTCAGAACTTAAAAAGGATTTTTTATAATAATTACGAAACGATTTGTATGCCACAGAACTTTAAATCGTTTCGTAAAACTTGACTGGCCGTTGTCAAGTACAGCAAAACCGAATTCGCAGTGTCAAAAGGCTTTTTTTAATCTATTTCTTAGCTTTTTTAATAAACTCCTTGTTATTTTAAGCTTGAATTAAGAATAATCGAGGGTCAGGAATCGATGCTTGACATTGATTCTAATAGGAACATTTTTCTTTGTACATTACTATACGTCAGAGTTTCGAGTGAGATTTATACAGAAGTATGTAAAAAAACGAAGTAGCTGTTTGATGTCCTATTGTTGAGTTTCCATAGACATTAACCTTAAAATAACATTTAAAATAGACAAAGATTTTTTCTAGGTCGCAATGTAGTGTACTCTCTTTGTAGCAATTTTGAATAGTTTTTCTTTTTTAGTTCCTCGCTGAATGTATTAAAAAATGTCCAGTAACTTTTGAGAGGAGTTCAAATGTGATGCATCTGTTCAGTTAAAACCTAAAATAATATTAAAGAATGTAGCAGTGTTAAACATATAAATGGCTAGTCGTTGACTTAGAACGTTATTTCAAAGCTATGCTTCGAAATAAGTCTTGAGTAATTTAAGTGGTTTTTCCAAGAACTGAATTAATCTTGTTTGATAATCAATCCGGCAAAATATCATTTTGTAAAAACAGAAAAGAAATTGAAAACTGATGAAAAATAATTCTTTATTAGACGTTTTATGTAATAGAGCATATTCAGTAGACGAATTGTAAATATTAACATAGTATTATCTGCTTACTGTAGCGTATGCAGAAATAGATATGTGGTCATGTCGTCCTAAAACTTTAAGAAGCTGTCCGGAATTCTCTGATTCGAAAAAAGATATTTTTTTTCATGAAATTGTGGTTTGGAGTGATCGCCACGTGGTAATGGTACTGAACTTGATGAACAAACTGAAACATCTGAACCGTATCTAATTCTGTTTTCTTAGCCCTTTCCAGCCGGCTACCAGAGCAAAGGAGCAAAAAAATTTTTTCATGCATTTCTCGTATTGCTAGGCCATAGAAATAAGAAAAGTTTATGTTTCAGAATCAGCAAGCATTTCAACATCTAATGACTTGATGTATCCAAATGGATACATCGGCCCTTGAAGAACAAAAAGTTTTGGAAGACTTTTTTTTGCCTATCCAAATTGGATATTTTGTAGTTTTTTACACCTATACTTGTAGACGTAACTGTAGTTTGTGTTTGTTTATTTTTGCACGCCAAAACTTGAATATTTTGTAGAATGCTCTAAGATTTTCTAGTATGATGGAAAATTAGCTTAGTTTTTTCAGGAAATTTCTGTCCATTTAGGAACATCCTAGAAGGTTTTTAAACATTCTGTGCTTTTTAGAACTCGATTATTACGAAACGTTTACACACCTTCTAGTATGATCCTAAATAGCCACAAATTTCCTAGAAAAATGTAGCTATTTCTTCACCACATTAAAAATTCTTACAGCATTCTACAAATATTCAAGTTTTGGCTTGCAAAATGTGGACACACAAACAAATTTTGATTACGTGTACAGGTATAGATGTGAAAAAACTACAAAATGTCCAATTTGGATAGATAAAAAAAACGATTTTTTCGTAGTTTTTTGTTCCCTAATGGCCGGATGTACGCAAATGGATACATGCCAATATTTTATTGTTTGCGTCTTGTGAGTAATCCGTCTTAGTAATGCAATAGACAATAGGTCTATGACGGGAAATAAATAACTAATTACTTCGAAGTTAGATTATTTAGAAACACGAGAATAAGATCATCTCCATACGGATGCTATTTTGGAGCATTAAGTGTGGAACCGGTCAATTTACAAGTGAATTATTTTTTCTTTCTAAATGCATAAATTTTCTGCCAATATGTGTTAACTTAATTATCTAATTGTCAAAAATTTAATACCATCAGTACAGGTCAGATTTTCGTAAAATAGTAACTTAATGTATCCAAATGAATATGTCACAAGCAAAATTAAATTTAGGCAGAATTCGTTTTCAATTAGGCGCGACTTTTTAAATAAACTCTAACTTTCGCTATTAAAAAAAAATAATTATTTCTTTAAATAAATTGATGGAATAATAATTAATAATTCAATTAGATGCGTACACCAACGATAAACACGGTTTCTGTTTTTCAAAATTTAAACCGAGCGGAGTCCACGAAAAGTATTTTCTAAGACTCTACTAGAGATTAGTAAAATTATCTACTTTTTGTCAACTTACTCGTATAATTTGGAAAGATTATCTCTTAAACTTCATAAATCAAAAACACTCCACATCTGAAGACCTCTCCATAATAGGGGTCTGCCAAAAGAGTAACGTCATACATATAATGACAATTCTTCCTAAATTATTAAACTAATCGAGAAATTGTAGTTTTGGTCGATATATTTGATCGAAAGTGTATTGAATTTTTATGTGTCACAGACATGAAAATTCAGTTGAGATTGGAACCCTCGAAATATTAAAAAAATAAATTATATTATGAATACAATTCTATAAACAATTTGAAATAATTCTTTTAGACAGAAATTCACAAACATAGTTTAGTTAGACACAATACACAAAACATCTCCATGTGAAGATTTCTTTTGATATAGTTCAATAATAAACAATCTTTCACAAAGGTTAAGTTTAGTCTAATTTAAAACTAATTGAAAATAATTGTACAATTTCTCTTCCTTTTTTTCTAACCTTTGCTTTAGCTGCATGATAGAAGCTCTGTTATAAAAGCTAGTTTGAATTAGATTGAAAACATTTCCGCAGTATCTGCTCGTCTATCAACCACCTGCTCTGGACAAATCATAAAGATTCGGTTATACAAGCTAATGTGAAATAAACTGAGAATAAATCTACAAATTTTCATTTTTTTTCAATCACCTGCTCGAGATAAGTTCTAAAGATTAGGTTGTAACAACTATTTCGAAACAGAATAAAATAATTATAAAATTTCTCAGTTCTTTCTAACCTACCATGTGATAAAAAAATTAATTTGTGCTAACATATGAAGCCATGTACGATGTGTATGATCATATTTATGATGAACCCACTTTGGAAGACATGACAAACGTTTATATAGTTCATCGTCCGATTATGGTTGTTAAAATAAACAACTACCACGGCCAACCGTAAAAACCCATTCTCCCTCATCTTTTTTTTGGTCGAGAGTATTTTACTGGCTAAGTAATTAAAGCAGTTATGCTCCAATCAACTGACCATTATTTATTTTTATTAGGTCAAAGCAAAATTTAACTATCATTTGGTTACATCAGATTAAGTTCTTAATTAAATTCAAAATATACTGAAAACACGTGCGTAGATCCTTCAAGTGTGAGAAATGTCAATTCAAAATGTTGTTCAAATAAAATTAATAATCTTAACTTTAAAACTCTATCCTCCTTTTTCTTTCTCTCTTATTTGTCGGATGCCTTTTTTCTCTCAGAATAATTTAAAAGGTATGTTTGGATTCCCCAAAAACTTAATAATAAACGCTCGCGCACGCTGCGTCTTCCTAAATATAAGTCAATTTTAATACAAGAAAGCTAGCGAACTCTACATCTTCCTAAATACAAATCAATATCTATTGAATAAAATCTACTTTAAATAATCATATATGAATTCTATTTAAAAATCTGTTAAATCTCAAACATAAACTAAAAAATTAAAGTTCTTTGTTTTATTTTAATTCAAAACTAAACTGAATATAATACAAAATTTAAAATCTAAGTTTAATTCTGCCTAAATCCTAATTTTACCTGACACAAATACATTCGACCGGAAAGGGCTTAAGAAACAATTGTATAGTGTTAAATATTACGCTTAAAAAGACATGAATGTTTGTCTCTCCATTTTGTTGAAAAAAATCAGAGCTCAGGGTTAGAAAATGTGACGTTCCAAGCCACTGAATATGGTTAGATATCTGTGTTTTACTTGATCAAACTCAATCCAAGACAAAGAACTTGAACTTGAGGTTTGCTTGCCATTTACATGTAAATCTATAAAGGGATATTTCTCTAAAGCAATCATTGCTAGAGTGGATGCTTGTTTCGTAGCTTTCATGCAATCAAGAGGATTGAGATATAAGATAATCCAAAGGAAAATTATTATGAATGATAATCACACTAAATTTTCTTTCAAAAAAGAGTCAGCGAATCTGTAGGATGAGTGCTACCTTGTTGATCTTTGACCATCTTGGATCAAACTTCTTAGGAAAAAAACTGAAACTAATTACTAATTGTTTGGTAACGTATTACTAACAACAAATTTGACTCCAGATGACAATTCTTTACCCTCTATTACCCTTCATATAGTTTTCAACTAGAATATTACAAGCTTTTGATATTAATCTAGCTGACAATGTTTTCAAATTGGCTTGGATACAGAAAGATACAGAGAAACTCTAGAAGAGAGCATGCCTGTATAACTATAAACTTATTCTACGTTATATGACCCCTCCTCCAATCCACGAGATAAATCATTATTTTGTAAGAAAGTTTTCTTTTAGTGAAAAGAAATTGTTTAAAAAAATCCAAAAATAATGGTATCATTCGAATCTTGACTCCGAATACCTTTGCCGAAACGTTAAGATTCAATTTTTTCAAAGTTGAGATTTCTTGCTGGTTTCTCTGAGAATATGTTTTTTTTACCCTTGACCTGGCACAAACAAACAAACAAACGCATTTCACTTTTTTCGCTATCACTCTCCCTTCAGTTGACAAAATAGTGAATTTATAAACCTTTGAAATTCAATCACACCAATTCATTCCTCGTCCTTAAAAACGTTCTGGTCAAATTTTATAAAAAAAAATCATTTTTTTGGAGAAAAAAATTTTTTTACAAAATCATAAAAAACTAATGGTATCATTGGATTCCCCGACCCCCAAAACCCTTTAAGAAGATTTTCAGGAACTATTACATTTTAGTATTATCGATATAATCATTGCTGTTTTCTGTTTGGTTAGGACAGACAGACAGATAGAGGAACTTTATGCATTTTAGCCTGTGTATTTAAACGCCCTATTACCCTTTCTTTCAGAAAAGAGAATAAAGTGACGATCAGTGGTACCACGTGATGCTAATCTTAACATAAATCTACTGTGTTGAGACTAATAGCCTATTTTATTGAATATAGCATAAAGTGTTCTGGAAAATCGTCCATATGCATTAAAGCTGGTTTAGTGGTAAAAGAGAAGTATAAATTTGAAAGCAAAAGTAGTTTTTTTCGGTGTAATTTTCATTTAGAGTCGATTTGTGGATCAACACGCCCCCGCTTTTTGTCTTGGTAGTGTTGAGCAGGTGTAGTGATGAGTGACGATTATAGTTGAGCAAGATATTCTGACTGGCACACGTCGCACTCAATAAATCTCAGACGTTATTTTCTGAATGGAGAAATTTGAATATGCCGAGATTTCCTTTTCATAGGGTAGTATTTCTTTAGGTGTCGGGATTGTTTGATTTCAATGATTGATGGAACGAATTGATATTCCGAATTTCATGGTGAAGAGGAGCATGGAATTTTTTTCATGTAACGGAGGAAATTGGGTTTTGTATTCCATGGGTGATATCGGATATTTTGTGGATTGATTCGCATTGTTCGACGGAGTTTGATTTGTGATTGGTCTATGTGGTAGCTTCACATCGATGTAAGCTTTCATAACGTTGAGGTATAGTTTTTTTTTCTGTTTGAATGATAGATAATGGATGAGTGCACATATCCTTATTTATTCAACCGATACTTATTAATATCTATTACTTTAGTGAAAGAAAGCAATATAATATATATGCTAATAATAGAAGCAATGAAGAAATTTTGGCCAACACGTAAGGTAAAAATGAGTAATAAGGTTAGAAAAAATGAACATAATTTTCTTGCTTCTTTTCGTAGTTATTTTGGTTGACAATGGTACTTCGGTAAAAAGATGTGACAATAAATACAGAAC
>JAJEKB010013413.1:0-12154 GCA_022393335.1 Macrotrachela quadricornifera
TGAGGAGATATTCATCAAACAGTTTTCTCCATTTACTTATGGAATGGACAGTAGTTTGTTTTATTAATATATCTGGTTTTTTAATATTTGAGTATTCATTCATATATAAATGTGTACCAGAATAATCACAATCAGATTGTTGTGCTATAAATGTACGTTGTTTCATTCCTTTCCATAGTTGTTCATAATACATTAACCAAAAATTTTCTTGTGATTTTTTATCATTTTGTGTTGAATCTATAGATGTATCAAATTGTAATGGTAAACAATTAGTAATACGACCAATTCTACCATGTATTATTATTATTTTTGTATCTTTTATTGTTTGATCTAAATTATATAGTTTTTTTTAATTTGTTCACGTGTTACAGTTGTATTTAATGTTGATTCACGACAAAGAATTTTTAATTCTATTTCAGTTTTATTTGTTAAAAATCGATCAATTAATGTTGATGGTGGTTCGTTTGATGACCTAGACATTGTAATAATTCCATGAACAAGTGTTGATGATGAATAAATTACAAATGATGATAATATTAATAAATAAATTAAAATAGAATTTTTCATTATTATTATAAATCTAGGAAAAGAAAAAAGTAAACAATTTTTATGTCTTGTTTCTAGAGTACGGCAGTTTCAGTTTTCGGTTTAATTTTTTTGTTTTTGGAACTGCCGTATCCTATTCGAGCATATCAAGGAAAAAAATGGATGATGTTAGTAATGGTGAAAACGGTTCCAGTTTCTTAAACTATTTGAAATGACCTTTTAAGATTCTGATTCTGGTTTAAAATACTGAGAGGTCTGTTTATTCTGGGACGCCCGATAGTAATTTAACGTATGATTATTGTATGTACAGGTAAATGAATTAGGAGAAGGACGCATAAGAAGCCAAATCGGCTCATCAGTAGTGTAGAACTCGTTAATTCGGTACGAATTAACGAATTTTGCTACGAATTTACGAATTTACGAACTTTGCTACGAATTTACGAATTTCGCTACGAATTTACGAATTTACGAACTTTGCTACGAATTTACGAATTTACGAAGTTACGAATTAACGAATTTACGAAGTTACGAATTAACGAATTAACGAAGTTACAAATTTACGAATTTACGAAGTTACGAACTAACGAATTAACGAAGTTACAAATTTACGCATTTACGAATTTACGAACTTACGAATTAACGAATTTACGAACTTTGCTACGAATTTACGAAGTTACGAACTTTGCTACGAATTTACGAATTTTGCTACGAATTTACGAATTTACGAAGTTACGAACTAACGAATTAACGAAGTTACGAATTTACGAACTTACGAATTTACAAATTTACGAACTTACGAACTAACGAATTTACGAATTTACGAACTTTGCTACGAATTTACGAATTTTGCTACGAATTTATGAATTTACGAACTTACGAACTTACGAATTTACGAATTTTGCTACGAATTTACAAATTTACGAACTTACGAATTAACGAAGTTACGAATTTACGAACTTACGATTTTACGAATTTTGCTACGAATTTACGAATTTACGAACCTACGAATTAACGATGTTACGCATGGACCAATTAACGAATTTACAAAGTTACGAATCATTACAGATCCCCACCCCAATCCTTAACACAAACATCCTCACCCACACCCTCACCCCTCATCCTCACCCATCACCCTCACTCCTCATCCTCACCCCTCACCCTCACTCCTCATCCTCACCCATCACCCTCACTCCTCACTCCTCACCTCATACCCACCCTCAAGATTAACTTCGTAAATTCGTAAATTCGTAACGAATTAACGAGTGAGACATGTATGTGGCTCATAAGAGTTTTCTCGGCTTACTCCTATTGACTCATATATCAATCAAAAGAATATGTTGAAACTGACGTTTTGACATTCTTTTCATTAGTTATTGATGGAGTTTTCAAAATAAAAACCTGCTAACAAAATATCTCATTTTTGGTCATAAATCCAATAATCAAGTGTGTCATGGTCGACGCAGTTTTACACTAAATTGGTAAGAAAAAATAGTTATAAAATGAAGTATTTTATAGCTTTCTGATAAGGTTTCAATTCTATATATGAATCAATAATTTATTCTTTGATGTAGTAAAAAAGAGGTCTGACATACTGTCAGGCATTGTTAATATAGATCCTATATTTATCATCAAATTATATATTTCGACAAATATTTGGTCGTAAAAATTGAAGTAATCAAAACTCTAGTATTGATCATTCGATAGCCCTTTTCAAAAGCTACAAAACTAAATATTGCCTAAATTCTAAGAAATGTGGCCATTATGAAGAGTCCTAATCAAATTGTGCTCGAAGAAGGATTTTTTCATGTTTTTGTCTATTTTTGACTATGGATGACGACGGAAAAGTTAGCACCATATTCGAGTTTTTCCCGTCCGGGTTTGCTATATTACTTGGGTTATTTCTAAAACCACTTAGATTATATGCAGAATTTAATTCTGCATCGAATGATGTCAGTTTTGAGGGGGATTGTCGGACAAAAAATGGCAGTTTGACCCCAAATACTGATATTTCAGGCTATTTGTGAGACCCAGTATTTGGGATGAAAGAGTCATTTTTTCGCATCATCGCTCTTGAAAACGGCGCCATTCGATGCAGAATAAAATTCTGCACATAACTCAAGTAATATAGCGAATCCGGACGAGAAAAACTCGAATATGGCGCTAACTTTTCCGACGTCTATGGATGAGTCTTTTTCTGTCGACAAAGTTCTAGTCTAAATTAAAACTGATATCAGATTCTAATTCAGCGTCGAAAACTGAGTCGATTCATATGTTTCAAATATCTCCGAGAATTTTTATTTTTCTTCATATTTTGTACGTATCCTCAGGGGAAAGTAGGGGTGAATTTTTTGAGAAAAATTAAAATCCTCGGGTTTCTAACGATCGCCGAACAAAGTCTATTTTAATTTAGAAAACGTCTTAAAATGATGATTTGTGATCAATATAGATACTTACTAGTGAATCGTGAAAAATCAATTTTCAGAACAGAATCGGGTATTTCTTCGCTCTCAGGTTGAAGAAGATGATGGTTCAGAAACGATCTGATAGTTTATTGTGATCAATTTTGAGTCACGATTTTATAGCCACATACAGCGCAGTTTCGGTTTATTGCCATATTTGAATCATTTCTCGCACGTGTTTTCGCCCTACGAGCAAACGAGAAAAGAAGAGAATTTTTGATAGAAAAAGCAAAGAAACTGTGAGTCTTACTGATGTTGACCACGATCACGCTCTAATCTGGTATTTCGTTCCGTATCAGTCTCGCGTGCTCATAAGTTTTGTCGGCGGTTCATTTCTTTCTCACACTTCGCTGTAAGACGTTCTTTTCTCTCCTTTGCGTTTTCTTTTGCGCATTTGTTGGCTAGACATTTCACTTCGTATTGACTACGCGATGCAAAATGCTCCTGCTTTTCTTTATTTGTTCGATTGTCATGAAGATTAGCCAGTCGCTGTTTTTTATATTGGCTATCAACAGTCAGTCGACTCTCTTTTTGTGCAGCAGTCTCTACGAGTGCACGACGGGCACGGAAAGCTCGCATTCGGTCCTTATAAGTCGACATTTGGATATCTATTGACGGCAATTTTTTGGAGAATAAGACGCTGAATAAATACTATATAGAGAAGGTGATAGTGCACATCAATATCCAACTAAATCAGAAAATTTTCACATACTCTTCAATCTTACTGAAAGAATTAAAGTCTGTAGAAGACGAGTTGGCACTGCTATTTCGTTGCAACTTTGTATTTCAAGTAAGCAAACTAAATGAAAATTAAACTATTCATGGTAATAACATATTCCAAAGTGAAATTAAGAAAAGCACGATAAAACACGAAAACGAAAAGCAAATAAGAGAAGATTGATATTTGAAAAAAAAAGAACATATACGATATTTCTTTCAAAGTTTGCTAGAAAAAAATGGCAAAAGATGAAACCGAGAATGTGACTACAAAGTTCACCAAAGCGATGAATTCTCCTCGGAGAACAGACCAAAATACTCAAGCGACCTTTGTCACTGATACAAACAAGGACGTGACCGATACAAACAAGGATGTCACCGATACAAACACAGAAAATTTAGGTTTCTAGACCCTATCATTTCAATCTAGGAAACAAAATTGATATTTATGATAAAAAAAGTGCGGATGCTTGATATTTTCCCAATTCGAAATTGATAGTCTTGCTTTTGAAAATCATAAAATGTGAGAAGTTTGTTCAGATTGAGAGGATTATAGCATCACACTTATTGATAAATTACCTAACAATGATTTTCAAGATAATTAGAGCGTTACTTATTTTAGAAAAAAGTGGGTAAAAAGAACGGAAAAGAACGGAGATAATCGAGAAACACTGAGCCCTTTATTTATTCTGGGCCACCCGTTAGGTCTGGTGGTGCTGTTTATTTGGAGCTGCGACCCGCAGATCGATATATTTCAGAACCGATTAATGGTTGGAGAAAATTACACACGAGTTATTGATTATGTGTAAAAATTGGAATTATTAACGTTTTCGTAATGAGTCCTAAAACGAGCTCTACAACTCTTTTTTATGTAAAAACGTGCTGTTTTTTGTGAAACATGATCTGAAAGAGAGTGTTGAAGTATTTAGGGGTAGAAATTTGGATCCACTTCCCCCCCCCCCCCTTCCCCCGCCGCCACAAACCGTGGCCGACGGTACAGCTAAGGAATACCATCACAGACTGTGACCGACAGCCAAAAGTAGCATCACAGTCTGTGGCTAAACGCGAAAATAGTTATATCATGTTTCACATTTTAATCTCGTAGGGATTGCGCTGACAGCTTTCTTTAAGATGATAATAAATATCAAATTTATTCGAGCATTCTTGTAAAGTATTTCTCAGCGAAAGCAGACTCGTCCATGCGAGTATGGGTAAAAATACAATGTATATATGAATTTGTGAATGATGCAACTATGTCCAAATTTATACCTGTTTTTAACAGTGAGATAAGCCTGAATGAATACGCTTGGAAGTAAAGGATATATCTATGTATCATCTCGTCCACAGTCACACTCCATCATTCATCATTCATCATTCATCATTCATCATACTCACATATTTATATACTCAAAATCGAAGCACAGTTTAGTTATGAATGCCTCTCAATATACAAGTGTTTACAGTAAAACAAGCCAGGAAAAAAATGTGTATTCAATAACTGTCATCATACCAAATATACTGCATCACTTTTTAAAGTTAATAAATTCTTTTAAAACCTTGACGCTGGTTGTCACTCCAACAGATCCAAAATTTTTTGAGTCAAATTCTGCTTCTAGGACTTCTTCAGCTTTTTCTTTACTGCTGGTAAAAACAAGACACTGATTTTCAAATCCCAACTCTCGTAATTGCTTAATGAAACGCGCACCAGCATTGTGAACGGGATATTCATTTTCACGGTTCATATCTGTAACTATATGAAATGTATCCCTGTTCATCAGATGTTGTCCAAATGGTGACTGAAGAAATGACAGTGCACGTTCCGTTGATGATTTTGGGATGAAGTGTACATTTGAATTTAGTGCTTGGGTTGCTGCATCTTCCATATGACGTTTATTTTCCCAAGTCCTATCGAATATTTTATCATCCACCCAGAGAACAGATCTTTCGCTAAGCCCTAATTCAACTTCTCGCATGTATATAGTATGCTGTATACCATTAATGTCATGTCTCAAAATGAGAAATGTTGAATGAGGTAAAAATAACACTTCGTCTTCTTCATTTCCAGAATTTGAGAACTGTTTGATTGAACGACCAGTTAATGAATAAATTCTGAAATATGTATTTCGTTCAGCAAAATCGAAGTTTTTTGCGACTTCATATCCTGCCTTTGAGCTGCTAAATTGGATCCAAGCAATCAAACAACCAGGTATGTAGCGTCCTAATTCATTGTCGGTTAGCTGAATAGCGCGCACTGTCCAGCCCCAATAAAAAGGAATATACGAAAGTGCTTTGACCAGATAATACAAAACAATATGTACTGGATCAAATTCATCCTTGATCTTTTCCGAAAGAATATATCCATTTGATTGACGAACGACCAGACTAGCAGTTTGACTAAGTACTTCACTGTTTGTGCCAGTGTAGAATGATAGAGCCAAACTAACGGCTTGAGCCTCGTCCAGGGAAAGACCTTTATTAGTGAAATATGGAGTTGATTTTCTTGTTCTCTCTTCATGTTCAATCATAATTTTGTCTACATTCACGTCTGGTCTTGTTTCGTAGTAACGACAAACATCTTTCAATCTTGTGAAAGATAACATTTGTCCAAATTTGTCCAATAAAAATTGATTAAAATGGTCTTCGTATACCAGATTTTGTCCACGGTGGCCAATTAGATCTTTGAGATTTCCATCTTTATCGAGATCAACGTATTTTAGAAGAACTTCGAGTTTTTCTGTATCTTCCATGTTCTGTACTTGATTAGCAAGATATAATAAACATTTTTTATGTCTTACAAGACCAACAAACAGTATATAGTAGCTATGAGGTAAACGAAAATTTGAGCTTGGTTTTGGATCGAATGTATTGAGCGAAAAGGTTGTTGGTGAATTCTTTGCCGCTAGGTCTTTGAAAATATCTGTGTGATGTCGACTCATTTTACAAAAAAACTATCTGAAAAGACTAAATGACTCGATAGTTATGAATTGAAATGCATCATTTTATATATAGAAACATAGTGAGAATAACTATTTGACTGAAAGTTCCATTTTGTATTTAAAATCACCTTGTGCTCACTCTTGAAAGTGAAGATGAAAACTTTATGCCAGTTTGACTCCAACTCGCACTATTGGTCGGTTTCGATTTTGGGAACTGGAATGTGTATTGTAATATTATTATCCTACCTTGTATAGATAATATTTTTAAATAAGCTAATAAAATTTTATACACAATCTCATTTGATCTCAATACTCGTCTACTTAAAATTGTTAGGCAATCTCGAATCTTATGAAAAGTTTCCTTTGTGCACTCACAGTTGCCCAATCATATAAATGCTCCTACATCTCAATTAGATTTCAATTTCTGAAGACTTCTACATTATGTTGTACGAATGTTGTCTCCTCACAATATAGAACAGTCTATTGGTTGAAGATGGATGTTTTCATATGAATAAATGCAGGATATGTGAACTTTTTATTCTTTTGTCCCGTATATTATCTCATTTGGTCTATCAAACGATCGAAACAAATGAGAGAGTGACTCCATTGTCTTTATCTCGTGTCAGATATAAGTTAGATGCTTCTGATTTGTACTGGTGATTACCCAATTTCTTTCTTTTTCTAGTTCGAAAAGATATAATCAGAACGAAAAAAAACCAGCAAATCAAGCTCTGCAAGAAGTTCTGTGAACGGAGTGAAATCAATAAGACTTTCTCAATGTCAACGTTGAAAATCCTGAAGCAATACGAAACTATATTGTGTGTCGCGTATTTAATTGTGCTCTTCTGCATTGTGTTGTCAAAACTCTTTGTCGTGTGTTTCTCTGTATCGAGCTTATCTTTAAGTAGTCTTTTAATAAAAATCGATAAGCTATTATTATCGCAATAAAATGCATATCCTTCAGATTATTCTCTTTCTCGTAGAGAAGAGTCTTGGAAAAAAATTGTTTGCTTGTCTGTCCGCACGAAGTCAAAAAACATTTTCTTAATATCTTCTAGAAAACTTAACCAAAGGGTAATCGGGGTCGACGAACTCGAATCTGATGAGAGTTTTTCAAAATTTTTTTCGGATCCATTTTTTTACACAAAGGATCACTTTTTTGCAGCTCAATTTTTTAAATAAACGAGAAGTTTTTAACAAAATATTTGTTTTTATGAGATTTGGTCAAAGGCATTTAATGTCCAAAAACTTGAATCTGACTTCGGTGTTTTCAATTTTATAAATGAATAGTTTGACGGTAGTTTAGAAACACGATTTCTACGAGAAAGAGCTGAGCGAGTCTTTAGACGAGCGCTACTTGTCTTTTATATATAATAAAACTGCCAACATACGGACGTAAAAAGCAAATTGTAAATTATCATTGGTCATATAAAACCATCATCTACGCAAACTTCTCTAAACTCCAAACTTCCACAGGCCAAGCTTTTCAAAATGTTCATGACTAAAAAACTGCACATTGATAGTTTATAAAATGGCAAAATTATTATATTTACAAACTTTATGACGTTCGATGGGAATCACATAAAACTTTCCAGTATATGTATATATGATTGATGCATTCACGTGTCGATACGTTCGTAATCTATTACTTAATGCACTAATCAGTATCCGCTCTAACACTCATAAGGGAAAGTCCACAGATGTGTCCCAGGGATCTTAATGAAAAAATATGGAATTGCTAAGTGAAGTATACCAATTTCGAATATCAAGCAATTGGATGCTCTTCCTAGCTTAATAAAAACTTGTAGTTGAATCGGTTTTCAAAAATTTGACACATATTTCGCTATACAGATTTTTCACGTGAATTTTTCTTTTGTCATTATACTTAAAGATCTTTTTCTTTAGCTATGAAAACCGTAGCTGAGTTTTATACTGTTTTATAGATGGCATATGATTAGCTCTACATGATAATTATTTTTTTAAATTTTATCTCAAACGGTCGGTGAAAAGAGACCAAATGAGTGATACATATTAAACGTATGACTGTTTTCACAAAACTAGTTTGAAGATGCCCCGTTTGATAATAAGCAAATCAACGTAGTATGTTCTAAAAGAGATTTCTCTCACAGCTGCACTAGATTTCACATGACTAGCCCGGGAGACTCAATCCAACCTGTAGATCTGATCGAATCCAACATGGCTTTTGTCAGATTCCCATCAGCCAGATTTCGACCCGGATTTCGTCAGAATGTAACGGAAACAAGATGAGATCCGAACGGATTCCATTATGTTTCCGACGCATCCCGACGAAATTCGTGTCGAAACCCGGCCGATGGGAATCCGACAAAAACCATATCAGATCCAATAGAAATTAAATAGATCCGACTACTCATGAATCACTTGGGGGAAACTACGCTTCACTCATTTCAAAAATGAATATCGTTGACATGTATCAAGGTGTCAGGAAAGTTCGTGCAACTACATCTAGAGTGCATATAGGAACTATCGATTTATACAACCATGTTACATGTGCCGTTTTACTGCTTTTTGCAGCGTTTGCAACCGATTCCAACGCTTTCGAAGCAAAACTACTTTTATGATCGTATAACTTATAACTCATAGTAATGATAGAGATCGAGTCACTCTTTCTCTTTCCTCTTTTTCTTCTCGAATTTTTATGGATTTGTGCATTGTTTGATAAAGTACCGTCCACTTCTTTATATCTCTTCTCATCCTCTCGGTTTCATTCTGCTATTTTCTGATGAACGAAGTATATTCTTTCATATGAAAGAATTTATTCTTGGCAAGAATTCTAACTCTAATGATGAAATAATTATGATTGGTGAAGATTGCCTACGTCATAGGAATTCGAGTTTATTTTTGAATCGCACTAATAGTTTTCATGATCGTTGGTAAGATTCGACTGCTAGTGGAAGTCGTCTCATCGGATAAATACAACAGTTTTTACTATACCAGTTCGCAGCTGATGAGTTGCACGGGTTTTTCAGATATGGTAATACCATATTTATGTGGGAAATTCGGTGATATATCAGTTTAGAGATAGGAAAGCTTGATGCATATTTTATTTCAGCTAGAACGATTTTTGTGTAACTGACAAGAGCGAAGAAATCAATGGATAGGAAAGAGATAGATATCAGAAAGGTCAAGAAACATTTATTAGAGAGCTTATAGAAGAAAGAATGTACACAGAGAGATACAGAGTACATATAATTGATGCAAGAAATCCAGGTTGATTTGAAGAAAGCACAGAGATAAGGCGTCTTGAAGTAGAAAATATTAAGGAAACAGATGTTTTAGAAAATTTTAAACATATTTTTGTAGATTACCGGAATAATGAAGAAAGTCTCAAATGTTTTTAAAAACTTCTTAATATTTTTCGTAAATTGTTGGTCAGAGAAAAACAAGATCTTCAAATATTGGACGGCTCATCTCTAGCTCACTTCGTGGAAGCATCCGTGTACAGAAAGTATACTAATCGAACATGACATGTCACCCGCGGAGAGCAAGTGCGCTAGAATTTTTAACAAGTTTCAAGAAAAACTCTGTCACTTAATATTAAATAATTCATTGATATTAAATAACTTGCTTTTGACAGATAAGAACTATAGACCTCGATAAGCAATAGTCGACTTATCGTAATCCGTGTTTGACATCTGAATACCGTAGAATTTGCGACTAGATCTATAACAGTTCATAGTTCGAAATTCGGAGGGACTGCTCAAAAGACCTCCCTACACAGTTCTTTTGATAGGAATTGATCGGTTTCAACAATTCTTTTATAGAAACCGAACTCTTCAAAAAAAATTTTTACTCTTATAAATAAGTCACAACTGTTCTATTATTAGGAAAAGTCTTCCAGTAATACAACAACTATGCTCTCTTTTGGAAGTTTTTCCCAATAACAATAAAGTTTTGCTGCGTTTATAAGGAAAACAACTCTTAAAGTTAGTTCTTATGAAAGAACTACTAAAACCGATCAGTTCTTATCAACGAACTGTTGACATAGATCAATTCCTTTCAAAAGAACTGTTAAACAGTTCTCAAGAACGGAACTGATATGGAACTATTATAGGTCTATTTGCGATGACAGCTTTTTTCGTTTGATGGAAGATAAATAGTTTCGATATCTCTGCTTCAAGCTTTTTTTATGCTCCGCATAGGGTCCGGCGGGGCCGGGTGTTTTTTGTCCCGATCCCATCATGTCCCGCTTGAACGAAACACGTCCCGATCCCAGTCCCGACAAAACATTTGCTCGAGTTTTTTGATGCCGTTACCATCTCCTGTGAATAAAATTGATTCAGACTTAGAACTCACTAAAGTATTGCTTCGGGATTCCATAGTCCCAATCCCGTTTTTAACAGTGATACCAGTCCCGATCCCGTTTCGTCAAACAAAGACCGGGGTTTTGATCCCGATGGAATTGGGATCGGATTCGGAAATAAAATAGGATCCGGGACAGCCCCACCGGACCCTAGCTCTGCAGATTCTTCGGTATTGTTTATTGCTTTCTTGAGGGTGAGGGTGAGGGTGCGGCTTTGTTGCTCTATTACCACGTTGGCAGCTTTCAGTGTACATAGAGTGACTCACTGCCGCTCTGTGTTTTTGTTTCTTCGTCTCTATGTATGATGCATAGTTAGTCATGTCATACGCTTCAATAGAAATTTCATCATCAATACTCAAAACAGCCTTAACTTGAGAACAGTGATCTCATGAAGAATGACTATCAGTGACAGTGAAAATATAAATATCACAAAAATATGTCGATTATTGCTGAAATTGAAAATAATTGTGAATTGAATACATAAAACTATAAATTGTATCATGATTAAATGAACAAGTATTTAAGAATTGAGTGATCAGTTAAATTTATCGTTTTACTTTTTACATTCCTCTAATTTAATAAAAAATGTCAATGGTGATAGAGGTCGCACATTGACATGTAAGTATTAAAACCTCTAACACGATTTGCGACGAATATATTTTTCGAAAACGTCATGTGTCATAGATGGCGCTTGTTATCGTTCTTTTTCTCATTCTAATTAGTATATGATTATCTTTCTTGTTAATTAAGATCACTCTTTTTGTTTTTATCTAAATGTTTGAAAACTAATTTCATTTATATCGGAGAAATCCTTCTTTCTTTCTTTTAACCTCCTACCATCGCTATTCTTTTTTTTGTGAAACTCACCTACTTTACGTACGAAAATATAGAGTGTAAATTTTTAGGTCTACTTTTTCCGACTCCTTCCTTACAGACATCCCTAGTAACCAGAGTCAAAGTTCAGAATTTTATGAATCGTCTTCCTCCCTCTCAGACATCCTTAGCAACGGTGTAGGAGAGATTTGTATCGCTTAAACTATTCTGGACCTTCTAGAATCCTCGAAAGTAATTGACAAATGAAGAGTTTTTACGGTAGATTCTAAAACGTCTAGATATTACGAGTTTAGGTATTTAATGCAACAAAATGATCTTAG
>JAJEKB010013414.1:0-20680 GCA_022393335.1 Macrotrachela quadricornifera
ATGGATTTGATCGTAATGATCGTTGAGATAAAACAAGAATATTAAGACTATTACCTACAGCTCCAAATATAAATAAAAATATCGAAAAATAACAATTTATTTGTGTTGATGTATTATGCCATGAATTGACAATAGTTGCATCTGGAATTGTTGATAACGAAGAAGAGAGTAATAACATATCTGGTTAATGAGAATAATACAAATGAAAGAGACAAAAAAAAATAACCTAGATGATGTATTTTATAAAAGAAAATATCATCTTTGATGATAATGTATTAATCTAGAAAGATAGTCTAGATCATTTAAGAATATATTTTTTTATCAATCAATACGAAGAAACACAAAAAAAAATAAGAATGAAAGAAGAAAAATATAAACTTAATACGAGTACCGTCTATATGCAGTGAATAATCATCGATATAGATGCAGAACAAGGAAATAAAATACTTCTGACAGCTGTCATAATGGAAAGATATAGAAAAAGACTATGATGGCATGAACTAACGGAAGACAAACTTTACCCTTTTCTTTTGTTTATTGACGTTGGAAAGCAAGCGAGAATAAGGCATTGTACTTTAACGATAAAAATTGAATTAATAATTTATCAATTTTTTTTAATCATATTTAGAAAAGATTGATCTTCTTAAAATAAGTATTCAAGAACGTTATGAGCTCAAACTAACCTATATTACATCTATTTATAGACAAAATCATTTTGTAAAGCACTTTTCTTTAATTTTAGATATTGTAAAAATTTCTATCGATCTAATCAATAAAATATTAATTATAATCCAGAAAGATAAATATAATCTTTTATTTTTTATTTTTGAAGACTATAAACTAAGTTTGTTTTTTTCAATGTCAAATTTTCTTTTCTTTAAATAAAGAGAAAATTATGTATTCATAAATTTCAGATAAAGGAAAAAGGAAATAAATATTGTTCAATTTATATAACTTCATAATGTTTTTAAAAGTTTTTCCTTATCTATATTTCAGGAAAAAGAATAGTTTCACTCCGTATGTCTCATATATTGTCATAGGATAAAAACATTTTTTCTAAACTAATTGCATATTCTAAAAGCCTATGGAGTCTTCTATCACTTGGTATAATTAGATTTTAGTTTCGACATATTCATTATCAAAAGACTATCTAGACATCCTCATTTTGAGATCTCCAATAGACTTGTTTTTTTCCTTGTCATCAAAATTAGTTCTTTAAACTTTTCGTCACTATAGAAGTATTCTTCTTAAAAAAAAGTAATTATATATTCTGATAGAACTTAAAATTTTCTATTACTCCATATATTTGTTGTTTTGCATTCATAGATAAAAAAAAAATTCAATATAGTGAATATATTCTCAATCAACAAGTACCAAAAATCTGCATTTTTTTCGCTACTTAAATTCAAGACACTATATTGATAAATATTTTTTAAGAAGAATACTTCTATAGTGACGAAAAGTCTAAAAAACTTCAATTTATTTTGGCTATTTTTGCCCGAGAATATATATAAAAAGTAAAAAAAATCTATACCATGTTCTTTTAAATCATTGATTTATCAGATTATTTATTTAATCCGTCTTATAGTCGTGTATTGATGTTGAACATACATTCAAGCCAACATTTATCATATAAATGTATTTATATAATTAATTGTAATTCTATTGAATAATCAAATTTGGCGGAAGCGTTATTCCTATCCGGTACATTTGTCGATAAAGTGTAGTCTAGCCTTTTTATGAATTGTAAAGAATAAATTAATAATTCTTTGCAATGCATATATTTTCAACATAAAAAAAAAAACAAATTAAAAAATGTACTTAAATAAATTAATTACTAGGATAAAATAACTAGTTCTCAACTAGGTTTCGTATAGATCTCATATTAGTAAAGTAGGAACGATACACAAAGAAATTGATCTAAAATGCATTTATCCAGACTCTTCTTATTTGTTAATTTGAAAATGTTGTTAAAATTTGTCGTGAAATCAGCATTTACTTGTATTTTGAACTGCGATGTCTTATTAACAACCAATGGATTTCATTGATTGATACTACTGTTATTTTTTTTTTAAATAAATTCATAATGAAAATGCAGTATTAGGAAAAAAATAAAATAATCCTTACAGTATATAAGTATTCTTCTAATAATTACCAGAATATGGGAATATTCAGGATAGCAATTACTACGCTTTGCATATCTTGTATGTCGTCGATATCACGCATCCTCTAATGACATTTTCATTCGTCTTTCTTTTAAAAAGAGAGTTAAATTGTTGATGCTTTCTTCATAAATGAGAAAAAAAAACCTAATTTGAATTTTTTTCGGAAAATACTGTAGATTGAGCTAGTTTGTTTTCTATTGAAAATAAGAAGAAAAAAAAAGTAGAATAGATAAAGAGTTTTCTTCCGGAAGAAAAATAAAGAGAAAAGGAAATGATAAAATTTTTTAATTATTTCTTTTTAACCTTTCTACTTAAGACCTCGATAGTTAAAATTATATTTTTTTTTTGTTTTTCGAACCATAAAAATAGAACAATTCTTGTTAATGATTTAAAATATTATCACTCTCTTAAATTTATTAAACAATAAATTTTATTTCCTAATACGAGATATTTGTCTATTCTATCATAGAATGTTTAACTTAATGTAGATTGAAATATACGAACAAAAGAAAATGAAAATTTTTGAAATATTCTTGATGTTTCTGAGTTTCTATACATTTCAACGATTTGACAGATCAACTGTAATCGAAAGTCAAAAAAATTGAATAATGTCATGAATATTTTGTTTATGCAAGAAACTTTTTTTTTTATACTGCTTTACTATTCTTCGAGCATATTCAATATAACTAATCTCTTTATAGAATTGATATATTTATTGTATTCTATGAATGTGATTAATTTTTCATACAGAAATAAACAAGTCGGATAATGACACAAAGAAATGAGTATGTTGCTATGTATTGAAACTGACAATTCTATGATCTATACTACCATTTATATCATTGGAGTGTCATAAGAGAGTTATTCCTAGGGTAAATGCAAAGCAAAACAGAATTAAAGCACATATCCGTGTTTACCATTCTCAAAGGGTTAAAGATTGTATCATGTACGAAATATTTTTGCATTTATACATCATATTCTTTTTAAAAGCTAAAGATCGTTGATGACAAACAGTGTTAATATAGTTTTTAATTGTAGATCTAAATTCTTCTATTGTACATACCTGATTTTGTAATAAAATACAATTTCCTAGTCGCTTATCACACGATTAACAATAACAAAAACATATATTTTCTCATTCGGTTTTTTTCATAAAACAAATGCAGACGATATAGTAATCACTCAGTCACTTCGTATTAATCATTTTTGTCATTCTATTACTAAAACACATGAATGACATTAGAAATAGCAGAACGTGCTCTCTCTTTTTTTGCGCATTAGTTAAATTATAGCATTCGGAAGCGCTAACAATAGGGTGTTTTGAGGGATAAAAAGCAAATAGTAGAAAAGAACAATGCTTTTGATATTTCAGTAGTGCATGTGAACCTATTCCAGACTTATATAACCAACTGGTAAACAGGAGCGGTAGAGTAGTGAAGAAAGCAAAAGAACTAATTAAAGAATGAAAGAAATAGTGACGTGACAATTTAAATATTGATTTAGTATATAGCTCTTTAGCTATGTTTTTTTTAAGCTGTCACGAATATTTCGTATAAGGATTAATTTATGACGCGCTACAATTTCATGTAGTACTTGCTATTTATGCCTTTGATTATCTTGCATAACAGAAGTTGTTTAAATTTAGATTTTTCTTATTGTTTGAGTAAATATTTTATTTCAACATAGTTGTTGTCTCTGTGTGTACTTAATAGATTTGCTTCCATGATGAAATTATCAAAAAGTTGTTATTTACATGAACTTTGACGTATAAAATACAATCTTGTGAGTTAAAGATTTCATCAGATTATTGTGTAAAAATCCAATATGTTGATGAATGTTGAATGAAAGTCATTAGAAGTTTATTGCAATGCTTATAGATAGATTCGATAATAATGTATAATGGTGGATTCGACATTCTCTGCGAAAAGGACAGAGAAAAAATAAACAAAAAGAAAAATAATGTATAAAAATAGAGAGCTTACATCACAAAAAATTGATTTAAGTTAGCGGTGTTTGTGATCGTTTTCATTCCATATTGATCTATGAATGAGGGTATATCAGTATATATGATTGATGTCTTTCTTTCATTTTTCTAACACATGAAAGACGAAAAAAAAAAGTCTGATCCCGAGTGTCAAATCTATATTCTACTTGTATAGATTTATATCTATATCTATATTTCTTTGCAATCAATAAACAACTATATATAGAGCAAAACGAGAAGGGGAAATTGCATCAGATAAGAACTTCCGTAGATGATGAGTATGGAAGAAAAATTTATAGAGCAAAATGAAACAGGAAAGATCAAAAGGAAAGACAAAAATCTATGGCGCATAACTGAGAGAAGAGAAGGCAGATAGTAATAGAAACAAATAAAAAGATGCAGATATACACATATAATTATATAGAAAAATATATATTAACTTCTATGACTGTATTTATTAAGATAGAAATCATAATATAATATGCTTGTAATTTTATTTTACTATTTGTTTTCCGAATAAAGAAGGAATTTCAATAAAAAATAATGGTGAACAACTCAAATTAGTACGATGTGCTTTCATCAGTCTTTTCTTTTATAAATATTTATGTACATGTCATTCGATTGATCTCTCTCTAGTAAACTTAAAAATTTTATCTATTTGTATAAATTAATAATTGTATATTAGTCAAAGTTTAATTCTTTGTTTTCTGCGAAATGACTCCGTTCGATAGCTGATAATATAGACAAAAATGAAAAGACCCATATAAAAGTAGATATATTTATTATATTAAAGATATTTTAACGGACTATAGAATCGTTTAATTTTCCAAAGATGTTTATCTACTGTCAATTTAAATGAGATCTCATCGGTATATATAAAACTTAGATATTTAACGAATCTTATGTTTTCTAATTTGAAATTTTTAATTTTAATTTCATATTCGGAAAGATTTTAATAAATTTTATCATTTTTTTGCAACTTAAAAGAAACTGGAAGGATTATCAGAGTACTAAGATCTTCTGCAAAGAAATAAATAGAGAAGACATTGACCTAGTTTACTATATTTCAATGGGAAATTAAGATAATGTTGAAACTTAGAAAACTACGTTTCCTCTAGTTCGTGAGAAGTAGCTTTGTGACAAATAGATTGTTTAGATGATATTATATCATTAAGTTCAACTCGTTCTTTTATTATGTCAAGCAAGATTTCTTCATAGATTTTAAAGTGTGTTAATCAAAAAGGAACCAATTTACTTCAATTAGTAAATTTTCTTAGCTTTTAATCTTCAATAAATTGACTATTGTTCATTTAATTTATCTTAACTCTCTTAAATATATGAAAGAAAGTAATTTCATCGGTTTCATTTATGCATACTGATCTCTTTCGTCGTCTATTACAGATAAACCCTGTCTACTTGATATGAATTTCAATGAAATAGATTTTTAATTTCCTTTACCTCTTTCAACTTCTCTAGGATTACGAGATGTATTGATTTTCATTATTCTTCATTATGCCAAACGTTAAGATGATTTTTATGAGCCGAAAAAGATCTAATATATTTGTCATATCACACTATTAATGACATGCGTTTGATTTATTTCAAATGATAGTATTCGAGTAAATAGAGAACTATATCACAAAACTGCTATCGTACTACTGAAAATTTATATATTATTTCGAAAAGAATGAGTTCAAATTTCCATTTTAGCAATCAGTGAATATTTGAAACCAATTCTAGAGGTTCTTTTGTGATATCATAGAAATTGAAGAAGATCAAATCTATAGTGTGGAAAATTATTAATTGAGAAAAATTAATGATGAAACAGGAAGTTTATGCACTACTAATTATTTGAAATATTCAAGCAGTATACTAAATTTATCCAGATTACTCTCTAATTTTGCTTGATTTTCTTGTCTCTTTCTCTTCTTTATTTGTTTTCTTCGATGGTGGTACAATCACCAGTATCATTTAGAATGCATTTATTTGCAGATAATGATAAGTCTTAGGAAAAAAACGTATTTTAGTTGTGAGTTATTGTTTCTTTCATTACATATGTTCTTTTTAAAATTCTTTTTCAAAAGTATATAGGTTGTAGAATATGATAAACTTCTTTTTTGAAAAATCTCACTTTTTAAGCAAAGAAAAAGTGTGAGAAATTCAATACTTTGAAAAATAGAATTTTCACAAAAGAAATCTGCCATATTCTATAATTTGATAAGCTCTTTCAATGAAAAAATTGTTTCATGAATAATTCTCGACAACATTGTGGTATGAGACTAAAAATTTTACTAGTCTCTTTATAATATTCAAGTCAAACATGTTCGCTTATATACAAATACTGTATACGTGACTTTAGAAATTTATATTAGTCATTTGATGAATTTTAGCTTTTCTATTCACATACTTATCTTAAATTTCCGTATTAGTATTATGTACATATAATAAAGATTTTCAACATCTCATATATGATATTTAATTGGAATACTACTCCATGCTAATATTCATTACTTCAATATTGAAAATGTATAGATTATTTCAATGAAGACTAAGTATTGTCTCATTATTTAATTTCATTTTTAAAAGAGGATAAGGGTCCATGCCATCAAAATCGGCGATTAATTGCCAACACTGACGATTTTATTTTTGATTTCTCTCGACGTTAATAGTATAACACAGTTGTCAAAATTCCAGTTCTCACAATGCCTACTGGTGCAAATGCTTAAATCTAAATAAAAGACATGGTTACTTTATAAATAAAATTACTTACTGTGATTAATATTGCCATTGATCTAAATAAAATTATCGTGATGAATTCCATGTCATCGAAGTCGGGTAATTTTTGGTGATTAATAGCGACAGTCTAAGAACATATGTGTTCTTGGATTATCGCGATTAATCGCCGATTCTTTTTAACTATAGAAAATCCTCGATTAATCACGATTATTTGCCGATTTTTTTAACTATGAGAAAATCACCGATTAATCGCCAAAAATAGCCTGATTTCGATGACATGAGAGATGACGAAAACAAATCATATTTTTGGTGATCATGATTAACATATGACCGTTTACTAACAGGCATGGAAAAGGTACAATTGCAGAGACATATAATTATAATATCAAACCATCTAATACGGCGAAAAACATAAAGCAAAGTTAAGATATGAAGTAGAACATGTTGTTCTTTATGATAACATGAAGAAAATATTACTCAATGGTTTCTACTTTTTATAAAAAAAAATAAGAAAACTCAGTTGTTTAATTTATCATTGTAGTAGCAAAGTTTAATTGATTTAATCAAAGATTTGATTAGTATTTTTGAATTGATCAACAATCATTATGTTTAATAAAAGAAAGTATAGGGCGTACATAATATGATTATGCTAAAAATAACATCATTTTTCATTATTAATGATAATATTAAAATCTTTTCATTATTCTTCATTTGATGTTAAGAAACAGAAAAGAAAAGATAAGACTTTTCAACATTGTTTTACTAAAAAGATGCCGTTGTTAATTATTATTCAGTAAGAAAAATAGTGAAACTCAAATTTCGTCTGTTTTAGAATGTTGTATTATATTACATGTTAATCTCTTATCTTTCATTATGAGACGGATTATTTGAATCAACTGATGTTTTCTATAAGAAATAATGATGAATTTCAATTGAATTTAAGAGAACCGAAACTTAGATGAAATTTTATTCTAGTTCAAATACTACAGACAACAAAGCATAGTTATTCATTAACATCAATCGCTTGTTACATGGCAAAAATGAATGAAATATACAATTTCATTTTTTGATCAAGTAACAAATAATAGTCTCATATAATAGACTGTTTTTTTCTTGATATTTACAGTTTATAAAATCATAGTAAAATAAAGGAAAATTATGTATTATTAAGTTTAAACAAAATTCAAAAAAAAGAATAAGAAGATTTATATTAGATTAATTTTAATATTTTCATTTTTTATCAAAAGTATACTATTGAGTTTAGTAAAAATTTGCCTTCACAGTTCGAAAGAAACTTTTAAATCTATTCATTTTAAAGAACCTTATAGTTTATAAGATGATTATCTCTTTTACATGTCAAAATAACAATTCTTCTAGCAATAAACTAACATACCTAACATGACTTTGATTAAATATTTCAATTTATCAAGTAGATTATTTTGCAGACATAGGAAGAGCTCAGATGATCCCAAAAAAAAGTTCTTGCCGCACATGCCACTTGTAGAAAAAACAAAATAACCTTATTGGAATGTCATACTCTCAAGTTTTGAATACACTAAAGAATACCATAATTTATATCACTTTTCTAGTTTTATAAACATTGATTTGAATAATTCAAATATGTTTTAACAAGTATCAAAAATGAATTTTAAAACCAGCAATCTTATACTGATGAATATATCATATAGTATAGAAATTTTAAAAAAAACGCATTCTTATTATTTTTTACTATGATTAGTATAACAGCAAGAAAAAATATTAATATAATGCATATTCATATTTTTTCGGTGATCTGACAGTCGAATCCTCACAGTATTCATTATTTATCTCCAGACCTTGTATGATGTCCATCTCTCTCCTGTATTCATTCCTCATTTCAGCCTATAAATAGATCGATTTCAGTTCAAATTAAGCATGTAATATACAAATAACGAGTGTTTCATAATAAATAAGCAGTTTTTGTATTTCAACAAAATATAAAAACTGTTCATTCATCTCAAAATCTATTCAATTTTTGGTATAAATGTTACTGTATTCAAATGAAATTATTTACTTGTGTTTTCTGGTCTCTTCTTTGTGTCGGAAGCTCAAATGTCGATGTATCTATTTTGTCGTTCTTATATTTATATAAAGTTTAAAACTACAACGCAGAATAAAAAACACGGAAATCAATAAATATTTGTTCTGATTTTCAAGATTCATAATCATCGACATAAAATTTTTCTTTTTGCTTGTTTTGCTAAATCATATAATGCTTGACGAAAAATATGTCCACCACATAATGTATAAATATAAAATGGCATTCCACTAGCTATAAATGAAAGAAGAAGTACAATACTATAAATAAAATTATTAATAGCTTCATCTAATGGATTTGAAGTTTGTTTAGTAAATGTTGAATAAATTTTTTGAATAGCTTGTGGAGTTGTTAAAAAAGTAAGTAGAATAACTTGAACAAGTAACATAAAAAGAAGATGACGATCAGTTGATTTTTTTAATTGTTTTTGTTGATCATCTGAACTTGGATTATTATGAGATAATACATGTAGATTCATATTATGTATACGATGTTGACTTTTTTGTACATTTAAAATAGTCATACAACCAAATAGAAGCATAAAAAATAAAGGACATAAAATAGTAATAAATCCATATGTTAGATCAGTTATATAACGACAAACAGTTGTTTTAGCATAACATTTCAATGGAGCATCTATTAAATTAGCATCATAACAATAAAACATTTGTATATAGAGTAATATTGAAATAATAACTACTAAAATAGCACTTTTTCGAGCATTTTTTAATGTACTTTTTTTTCGATAATTAGCATTAATACATGATGAAAGCCATCGATCAATTGTAGCTAATGTAATAAGCCAAAAAGCAATTGTTCGAGATGTAAACACAGTAAAAGCACGAATTTTACATAACCATCCAAGTGTATCAGTTAAATCAAGATCCCAACCTGATTTAATACGTGTTGTAAGACCAAATAATATCGATATGAGATTAGCAAATGATGACATAAGAAATAACCATGCACATGGATTTGATCGAAGTGTTCGTCGAAATAAAACAAGAATATTAAGTATATTACCAATAACACCAAAACAAAAAACACCAAGTGTAAAGTACCGATTTATTTGTATTGATACATCATTTAATATATCAGCAAGTGTATCATTTGAAGACATTTTCTTATTATTAAATTGAATACATAAAAAAAAACCAAATGTAATAATAATATAGTATTACATTTATATATATATATTCATTTTTAATCAACTAAGTAAATGTATTTTTTTTTCCTTACATTATCAGTACTTAATGTTTAAGGCAAAAGTATGATGGATGACTTGAGTTGTTATGAAATTCTAATAATTTAACTCTAAATAAAAACTAATTAGTTAATGTAAATAATAATTCAAAATATATATAGAAAAAAAAAACATCTATAATTCAATATAAAAGTAGTACAATAATTAATAGTTCTGTAAAAAAGAAAATGATTTTTGTCATTTCTATTTCCGAATTAATTTGACAACTTCTTCAAAAATGTTTTTTTTTGTTGAAGTTTGCATACTATTTACTAGTTATTAATTACATTTCCTTTTTTTCAATACTGTAAGGTAAAAGAATTGAAGATGTGAAGGAAATAATAAGACATAAAAAAAGTGTTCATTATCATATAATTTTACTTGAAACAAAATATTATATAAAGATTTTATCTTTTAAAGAGATATAACACTTTCTTGAGATTATTCTAACGTCAAAAACAAAATTTAATATAAAGAAATAATAGTTAGAATATTTTTTAAGTTAATCTTATTAAAATACGAGAGATAATATCAGAAAATAAGGTCTGCTATCTCTACGAAATTAAAATCTGAAAAATGATATGATTGGCAACGCTGATTATAGAGAGGTAAAACTTAACTATAAATATACGTAACCTACCTTGTTTAGGATATACAATCATGTCGAAACAAAAATTCATTGGTTATATTAGAAGATCATGCATTAATTAATTACTTTTTCTTTATATAAGGTCACTTTGCATTAGCCTATGTATATCAAATTTTTATACAAAAATGAGAGGTTTTCAGTGCAAAATACTTCAAAAAAGATAAAGAAATTTAATTAGCGGTGTCTGATAAATTATCTAAGAAGGAAAGTAATTGAGTTCGTCTGTTCAAATAAGGGTTCAAATTCTAACTCTTCTTTTACATAATGTTTCACAAGATAAGTAAAACCCTTTAGGTTAATTTACATCACTCAAATCAAAGCATACGGCAGCTGGTAGATTTAAGTTTTTATTCGACAAAATGAGGCTTTTCGCAATTAATTTCTTTCGGATACAATATAAACAGAATAAGTCAAACTATGGAAGAATGAATTCATATTAGTATTAGATAATGATTAATATTTAAGTTAATTTTTCTCTATTTAATATTTTAATTGAATCCTTGTGGTTTAATTATAGTCAGATATTAACACATGGCAGATTAGAGAAACCACTGATAATCGAATAAAAAACAGACAAAAATAAGGAAAAAAAATACAAGAAATTCTTTTATAAATTATTAGTATTATTATCATAGAAAATCTATTTGTTATATATATTAACCGGCTAGATTCGAATAAAAATAAGTTCGTTTCACACATATTTTCATTCATACCATTTATTATAAAATATCATTTTATACATACTATTGCCATGGTATGTCTTAAGTAATATGATCACAAGAAACGATTCATCTTCTATTTGAATTTTGAATCATTTATGTTTTTATCGGAAAAATTAGACATTTTACTCTGATACATAATTTTTAATGGAGAAATTGATTAATCTTTAGAGTATTTTAAACAGCAGAAAAAAAAAGAAAGTGAAGTAAAATAATTCAATCCTCTAACTTTTTACTACGGTTCTCTGTGTTCCTTGTTAAATATGCTTTTGGCTCGATTTGCTAGTATTTTACTTTGATGTGTTTTATGTACTAACTTGATGATGATTAGTTTATCTCTATTTCGAATAGTAATCGTAATAAATGAGAGTTATAATATTATAAAAGAAGATGCGTTTCTATCTGAATGGTTATTTGAAGAAATTTCTAATAATCAAATAAGATGACTTTAATTATATGCATGGATGTATAATGCATATGTATTTGATAAGATAATTATGGAATATTTTGCATATCTTAGTGAAATGTTGAATACGACTACCATTGTCACTTGGAGAAATATTACTGATTGGTATTCATAATTACTTTCAGATGAATGAATAAATTTTGAAATGGGATTATTGATATGTTATAAAGTGAGCGATTTTACTGCATTTAGTATTTCAAACAGATTATTTTTCACTTCTCTTTGATTTCGATCATTTTCTGTTTGGAGTCTTCTTGATCATGTTTCAGATAATACATCAAGTCTTGAATAGTATCTTCTATCGATTGATTTAGTTGCAAATCTGTGATATTAATGGCATTATTTCGATAATAAATCGATTGAGTCGTTTCTCCACATCAATTTGACCTTATTGTTACTCAAACACGAGATTTACCAAATTGTCTTTGTCACTATATTGACAATATTATGTTAGAATCACGTATACTCAAGGCGAAATATCCGAGAGTCGAATTCAGTCGGAATCCTTATCACTAGAATCTAACAGGAAATTATCGAATGTTGGATCCAATGATTTTCGTCAGTCAAGTACAACTCGGTGAAACCTATCCAATAGTTCAATTACATCTTCCATAGTATACACTGTGGGGCCAAGAATCCTAAAATACTTTATTTTCCTAAAGAAATCCTGGCATCACAGCTTGTAGTATGGAAAATTTAATTGAACTGTAATTGGTACAATAATAGTGCATTTGAAACATGTTTCTATTAACAATTTAAATTGTACTTTATTTTGACTTACGATTATATTCAATTACTGAATAATAAATGTAAAATAAAGAAAAAAATAGAATAAGTAACTTATATTTACTGTTCATTAAACTCGTATATCTTCATTTTTCTTCATGAACGATTATTTAGAAGTATGAATAATTGATCTGAATTTTGCGTTAGTACAAAAAACACTACAAATGCACTCTCAATGTCGTCTAATAATCATAAGAAACAGAATTGGATGCTTTAATACTATTAGATCTTATCGACAAGATCTGCCGATCTCTCACCCTCGTATATTGATGGTTTGCAATAACAGAAATTCTGTCAGATAGTTCAGTGTAAGATAGAATCCGATAGAATGATCGTAATCAGAGTAAATTCACTTTATATCCTGATGTTTCTTCTACAAGAAATTCAAGTTTTAATTCGATTCATTTCTCAAACATCTTTAAACGATAAAATTTCATTTGAAGATCGACAAGCAAAAAAGAAGTTTTCGTTTACTTGAGTTACTATTAAATAATCTTTCTCATCAAACATAAAAAAGACCCCAAATCAACACTGTTTTGTAAAAGTTTATAGAAATATATGTTGTCTTAACTATTATACTTTTACATAGATATATTAAATAAAAATTTTATTCAGTTTAATTCATTTTTTATATTAGTATGATCATAAATTCCATCGACATCTTTTGGATCAAGAAATGTTCCAAATAATTGATCCCAAAATATAAATAAATCAGCAAAATTTTTATTTGGATGTAAATGATGTACATGATGTTCACGTGATCCAACTAATTTTAATCTACGATAGAGTTTAGTATATTCCCATGGATGATCATAATTACTATGACATAATCGTTTTATACATGATGATATAACTAAAAATAAACAATTATCCCAAAATGAACCTGAAATAAAACCAATTAATATCCATCCAATATGACTACTTAAGATTAATTCACCCATTGATGAATATGCTGAACTAGATAATGTTGGTGTACGTAATTGATGATGTTTTAAATGATTAAAAATTCGACCAAATTTTGAATGTTGATATTGATGAAATATTGTTCCAATACCATCGAATAAAATCATTTTTAATATAAATGATATTAATGATATAGAATTTATATTTGACATTGTTTTATTATATATTTGAAAATACCATACAGAAGCACGCATTGAAAAATGTATTATTGAATGTGATATTACAGAAGCTTCTTTGAGTTCAATATCTTGAGATTTTCGTTTTTGTATTTCATGTCTCCATGATTTAGATTTTGTCAAATAATCATAGAAATTTATACCATAATATGGAATTGTCATTAAAATTATTTCAATTAAAAAATATATATACCAAGGATATTCAGTTATCATAATAGATAAATCTCTCTAGAAGAATTTTATGATACTACCTATTTAATTTATATACCTTTTGTTTTTTGTCTTATTCTCGTTTGAATGTTTATATATGAAGATAATTTGCATTCTGTTGATAAAAATAATATGGTGTGATCATTAAATGTTTTTTTCTCTGATAAAAAGATATAAAACGTATAAGCAACGAATTAGAAACATGGAAGGTCATTTTATATTAAGATAATATTAAAATGAGATAGAGTAGTTTTCAACAACATATATCATATATCTTGATATGAACATTATTTTATTATAATAAGTGAATGAAATGTATTCATGGCAGTAAATATTAATAAAATCTAAAACGAATTCATACATTAAATATACCATTCTTGAATCACATCAGACAAGTTATCAAATTTTTTTTTATCAACAATCAGCAACTTGTATTTATGTATTGATATAGTAACTGGATCTTGATTCACAATTAATGTACAAACAGAAAAGGGATATTTCATAAGAAATGATTTCATTTTTATTTTTCCATATCTAAACTATTATTCAAGACTCTTGAATCAAGAGTCTTGAAAGGAATAAATCAACAATATCACACTTGAAAAAGGATCACGCTTACGAATACTTTTCTTATAAAACTGATTTGAAGAACTGTATTTTTATTGAATTTTGTAGAGTATTTCACTAGACTATCACATCCATAAGAGATGCGCATGACAGTAGAAAATCTCTCGTAGCAATAATCAAAAAAAAAGCTGTTGTATCGTTGCTACAACACGGTGAGCTGTAAAAAACCTACGGCGTCCCACCGCTATCGTCATGGTATTCAACAAAATGTGTTGATTCTCAAAGTTGTGACTTGTTCAAATTAGAACTACTGTCACTAATCGATCAAATTACTTAAATCGTATAATATAACTTATACTTTATTTTTGATTGAGTAGCTCTGAAAAGTGGATTGATCCTCTGAGTCCTGACCATTCCAAGACACAATTTACATAACAGTGAAAGAAATAGAAAGAGAAACTGAATTAGTTTGATAGACATCAACTTAGTTGTTCCTTTTAAATTAGAGATGAGAAAAGATACAATGCAAGGAGAAATATATACTTAATCGAATTGCAACAAATAATCATACTATTAGGAATATGCAAAATTTAGTAATTATTCTAGTCATCATACATAGAGATTATTCTTTTCTTCCTTTCTGAAGTCGCCGAATACATACTTCTTTCTCTGTAGTGAGACGTGACGGTATTGATGAGATTCTTTCTTAACAAATAATAGGAGATAAGTTCGTAACTATGGATTTGAACGTTCCTTATTCTATTCATTGGGCACTTTTTATATTCGGTTTCTAAGGTAGGTATGCCAAAAGTATCATGCAGATCGATCATTGAGTATTGATATAATCAGTATATTATCTTCAAACAACGTCTATAGAATCCATTTATTTGCTAAAACGTTTCTTTAATTAAAATAAATTATGGTGAATATATTTTAGTATGGTGTATTATAAAAATAAAAATATTTCAATTTATAAATAAAATTTATTTATTATTAATAAATATATATATGTAAATTATAATTCAATTTTAATTTGTTTTGTTCGATTTGCTTTTTCACGAAGTTTTAATTTACCTTGTTGAGTTAAATTACAATCTTTTAACCATATTGTTTTTAATGTTTGATTATGTTGAAATATTTCACTAAAATAATTAATACTTATATCTGTTATAAATATATTCGTTGAAAGTGATAAAAATTTCAATGTTTTATTATGATAAGCTAATACAGTAGCTAATTGTTTAATACCATCATTACCAATTTCATTATTTGATAACCATAATTCAGTTAATGTTTGATTTACTTTAAGCATATCAGATAAATATTTAATACCATCATTTGTAATACCATTTTTACTAAGATGTAAAATACTAATTGATGAATTTTTATTTGGTATAAGTACAGATGTTAATGAACGTACACCAAGATCAGATATTTTATTAAATGAAAGATCAAGACTTTTTAATGTTGAATTATTTATTAAACTTAATGCTAATATTGATATACCATGAGATGTTATATTATTTCCATATAACCAAAGTTCTGTACATATATTTTTATTTATTATTTGATTAACTATAATTAATATATCTGAATCAATTAATTGAAAATAAGATAAATCAACAAGTAATTTTGATTCTAATTGATTAATTTTTTTTTCAAGTTTAGGATTATAATAAATTTCAGATTTAAAATTTTTATTTTTTATTTCTTTTAATGATGATGATGATGATAAGTTTGAAGTTGTAGGATTTATACGAAATAGTATTGATTGTGAATGTAAATATGTTGGTTTTATATCATTTGACACAAGTGTAATATTAATTTCAGTTCGAAGTTGATATTTTTCACGAGAAGAATTCTGTTCAAATTTTATAATAGGTGTAACAGGTCTTTGAAATTCTTGAGAAGGATTTTTTTGATTCATACCAATCATTGATCCACTTGTATTTCTAGACATTTAACTTCAATAAAATAGAAATGAAAATATTTAATAAAATTTATAAAAATAAAAATTCAAGACTATACCATTTATTTCTAAAAAAAAAAGATTTAACCTTGAATCTTATCAATTAGTAGTTTTTTTTTTCTTAATAAGAAATAATCTTTCTATGAAATGATATTGATGAACTAATGGCAAAGCGATATACGTACGAATTCTTTAACATTATTATTTGTATGAAAATCTATTCTAATAATATTTATATAGAATATAACTAGAGAGATTATGGAAAGTTTTATGATTGATAATATATTTAACTAAAATAAAAAAACAATAATAATATCGCTATGATTATTTTTTTTTATTCTATCTGTTATGTTTAATATGTAGAAGGGAGTTTAATAATTAAATAAGTAGAATTGTGTTTGAATATTATTGATATATAAACTATAAAGATTATTTATATTTTGAATTAAAATAACCTTAAACATAATCATTACTTTTGTATTTACCTGTATTTCACGTGTTCGAAGAAAACTATAAAGCAAAATAATATTTGCTCGTATTAATTTTGTTTTTCATCTATTTTGTCCATCATATATACCAATGACGAATAAAGAACGAAAGAGCTGTATTTTCTTCTATTGGATATGTTTTTCACTACATGTACTGCAACTAGTATCTCAAGGATATTTTTTTTCTTCATTTCGAATGATAAATAGTAAAAGAATATTTACGTTAATTTTTCTTTTACGGTTTTTACACTTTTGTAAATAAGATTAATTATATAGATATTCAGAGTGTAGAATTAATTTATCGCTAGATAACAATGAAATATGTTAACATGTGATATCAGAATTTTGTATTGTATTCAGTTCATAATTATCTTATATAAAAAAGATGAAATATATTTAATATCAAAATTCATTAGTTTAAATCTATTGTCTTTTCGAATAAAATTAAGTTTAATAATAGATTTACAATGAGAGATCGAACTTATTGTAAACATTTTGAATTATAAAGATGCTGAATTAATTACAGAAAAGAGTAAGATGATCAGATAAGAAATAAATTAAATGAAGAATGTTTAATGAAATGAAATTGAATTACTATTTTGATAACTTATATCAAAGATCATGTAATTTACCTGTAACAATCAGAAATATTCATTGAATTATATTCTCTATAGGACTATAAATAATTAAATATATATTTATTTAAAACAAATACAGAGAAATCGTATAAGAAATGAATATTATTTTACTTGAAAATCTCTCCTCTTTTGACGATACTTTTCAATTTTTCAATCTATTGTATATCTCAATCATTTATAGAACTTTTTCATAACCATAAATAATTTAATGATTGATTTATTATTAATATTGTTGCGATATATATATCATTTTCATCTGTAATACATTATGATTAAGATAAAATCATATTTTCTAAAGATCTACCAATGATTATTGTATGTTAAGATGTTATCTTAATTTTTTTAGAAAAACATACTTGATATTATTTATTAATAACTTTTTGAAGATTATACGGATGTAGTTTATAGAAAATTATGAATATTTTTTGATAATGGTTCACTATCACTATGAAAGAAATATTTTTATGGAGAATAGTATCAAATGAAAATATTCGAATACTAAATTTTAATCAATTAAATTAATGATGATAAACTGGCATTCATTTACTAACGTTATTCTTGCAATATTTCTTTCTGAATGTGTTATAAATCACATTTGAAATATTTGTTGCTCTGGAGCTGCCTAAAAAAAAAACAATATTAAAATTCAAAAGAATATATTTAGAGCAATTTAAAAATGGAGGTGCCATTACAAAATTTCTTTTTTTTATGAAAAGATGGACCATTTTTCACTCTACCTTTCTATACTATTTGATATCATAATAATAAAATTACAATAAGAACTTTTTTTGTTGAAAAATAGATCATAATGATGAGACATTTTTGTATTTCATTTTATAATCATTTAATAGGTTGTATTAAAAAAAACAAAATATACATGCACAAGATTAAGCGTGAAAAGAGAATACAATTTACAAAGAATAATTATAGAAAGATGCAATAGAAGAAGAGAGAATTCATCTTTTATCAAAAACCAATCCCATATGAGAACGGCATTTTGTCGCTTGAACTATTACGTACATTTGGCTACGTTCTCATACGTTTTTTGAAGGTAATTTCCAGTTATTTTTCGTTTAAAAAAGCGTTAAGAGTGATAAACAAGTGTTTTGGACAATACGTCACAGTTTAAACGACAAAATACCTGTCTCGCTTCTCCCTGGATTCGCAACGTTATTTTATTATTACGATGTGCAGTTGAATAATGATCAAACAGCATAAAAAATAAGTGACAGACGCTCGTACTTTTGGATTGACCTAAGTATTTCATTGTGAAGAAAAATGCACATTATTTGACAGACAAAATTAATAATTGTAAAAAAAAATTCATTGTAGAAGTAAAACATTATATTTATCAAGTTCTATACTTTTTATTTTCAAAAAAGTAAAATTTTTTGTCGTCTATTTTTGCCATATCGAAAACTATACAGTTTATTCATGCGATATAATTTGTTTTTTATAATATAATCTATTAAATGGTGGAAAAAATAAAATACAAAAATAATCTATTTATTATAAAATTAAAAATGGCATATATTAATTATAATCAATATGCTGTTAAATTATTTAAAAATGAATCAATTTATATGCAAAACAACTAACATAATGAAATCATTGAATTGGAACTTTATCCATTTGAATAGTATTAATACTTATATTAATTTTATTTTTCACGACTAGAATAAATTAAATATTACTGATATTAATATTGATTAAACTCATCAAAGAATAAATCAAATTATTTTATTTATGAAAAATTTAAATTAATCAATATATTAAAAAAAAATTTTTTTCCTAGAAATCTGTTCAAATATAACAATTGAGAAATATCAAATTAATAATCATTCATTTATTGTATCTCTGTATATTCAAAATCTTTAATAAAAATATCTACATAGTTTGGGGGGAAAAAAACCTATTCAGTATTTATTGATGTTTAAGTATCCATTCATTGTCTTAAGGGTCCTTGTCATCGATAGGAAAATAAACAAGTATTCTACCAGGTATTAAGAATGTATTAATCATCAAATTTCTTCATCGTCCAAGGACAAAAGTAATACATCGAAAACATCCAATTGATACAAAAAACAAAAAAATATTTTACCAGGTACTAATGTCAAACGAATTATTCAGTCGTCATGATAAAAAATTAGTAATAAAATATATAATTAATCGAATAGAATAAATATAATCATCTTATTTCGTTTTATAAATCGGATAACAATCAAAATATATCTCTATGGTTAAATTATAAAATAAAAAATATAATTCACTACTCGCAACAGAATTACTTCCATTTATGGACTGATAGAGTATTCTATATGGTTATAAAAAACATTCAAGTTTGTTAAAAACAAACATACATATTCCTGACAAAAAAAACCCTGTTCATAATAATTTAAAAAGCATTAACGAATTATATTTCAGAGTGTATATAAAATTCCAAATTGACCAAAATTGTATAATAAAGGTTAGGTTGACAGGTATGGTACAATGGCTGTCTAATCACTTTTAATGTCATCGTTAATCATGTAAGCTTAATAAAAACAAATGATTAGATTTATTAAAATTAGTCATTTATATCAGGTTTAATATGTTCTCTATCAGACTGAAAACAATCATTAATCATAAATATGAAAAAATATATAACTTATCAAAGAAATAAAAATATTATGACCAGATTGAATTACTAATTAACTATATATATATATATATACATTATTCTAGATTCTTCTATATCTTTAAAAACTAACTGATAGACTTGGTAAATATAATGACATATGATTTTATTTCATTGATATAAATTTCTTAGAAAGAATATCTTTCCATGTAAGAAATTTTTTTTTT
>JAJEKB010013416.1:0-11232 GCA_022393335.1 Macrotrachela quadricornifera
AGCCATTTTACTGGAATTTTAGTCTATGGCAAGGTATATGCTAACAAATCGAATGATGTTGTTTCTAATTGAGATTTTACCCACAGACAGGTCTGTCTGTGAATAGAATCTCCTGAAGTTTTCAGCTCAAAAGAACGTTTCCTTCCAGACATATTAAAGTCTCAAAAAAACAGAAAACTTTAACACCTTTCGTGGGATATGAGTGGTTTTGGGGACTTGAATAGGTCTGGAAGGAAACGTTCTTTTGAGCTGAAAACTTCAGGAGATTCTATTCACAGACAGACCTGTCTGTGGGTAAAATCTCAATTAGAAACAACATCATTCGATTTGTTAGCATATACCTTGCCATAGACTAAAATTCCAGTAAAATGGCTATAACTCTGGATAGAAGGTCTGCGGGCAGTTATCCTTTTGGGATTTTTCACACCTCACTGGGGACTACCTTATACACAAAGTCTGACCTCAAAAGCGACGGGGCAGTTGGTGGCCTTCCCTCGTAAGTATTTACTCATTCATTTTGTGCATAACAATCAAAAATGAAGGCAATGGAACAATTTTTCCTACAATTAAACATAGTGTACATCTGTTGATCATTGACGAGAATTGCTGAACGGTCACTTATTACAAATTATGTATTTATTTGATTCGATACCTGACTTTATCATCAACAAGAATCAATCAATCACTAAAAGAGTGCAGGCGTCGTTTTCATTGCGATAGTTATGTAAGAAAAATAAGTTAATTAACATTAATTCTTTATTGAACTAAATACTGTTGAAATGGAAATGAAAACCTAATTAGTGAAAAAAATCAAATGATACTAATCATACAATTGTTCGCTTCCGATTTTTTAAGAGCATCTTCGAACAAGAAATAGATCATTTTGGTGTTTCAATGACATCCAATAGTATGTTTTAGTCCTGCAGCCTTTATTCTGATTAAAACATACCCGTGTTATTGTAGCCTTCGATCTACAGTTATGATAAAAAATTACGATGTGTTGTAAAATTTTTTTATAAATCTTATTGAGAATTTTATCAGATATCTTTAAAAGAATCTATATTTTTATCATCTTTCTGGCAAAAACGTATACAAAATAGACATTATTTCATGTAGTAAGCTAATCGGACTCTCTTATAGCTATTTTAGGCACCATCTCAAACGCATCTTTGAAACAAAATCAAGGTTTTAGCATTTACATTTGTGAAGATATATATAATATAAGCTATGTCGTTAACATTTCGTAATAGTCATCCTCAAATTTGAAATATGTCTGAAATTTTCTCAAATATCTAATCTCTCTTAGTTGTGAAATTTGCTTCTTTGAAGCAACTTGAGCTTGCTTAAATTCACATGATTCTTCATCTATTGCATTATCTAACATCATGCTGGACGTAATGTTGTACAAAGAGTAGTTGCATGCTAAATATAAGCTCTTGATCGAATCTGTGAATTTTTTTATTCAAAACATGAGCCTTCTCATATCTGAGAGCTTCGCTGCCACTGATACTTATATAGAGAGAGGAGGACATATATAAAAAAGACAATAAAATAAAAATAAATGGTTTAAATAAAGAAATATGTAGTTACATTTATTCTATATCATACGATTCAAAATATTTTCTTTTTGATGAATACCCATGTAAAAAAAATTGACCCAAAAAAGTAACTATTAAAAATAAAAAGTAATATTTTTTTGATATTTTTTTTACATGGATAGTTGCAATATAAATATTTCTATAAGAATAGAATTATTTGTTATAACTGATATTATTATTGAATTCGTATAAATTTTATTCAATGATTAACATACTCCATTTTCATAATTAAAAAAATATAGATTTTCCACGAGAGCTAGATACTATACAAGAGCCTAAAGAATAAGAAGGAAAAATAAGGGAATTCTCAATATGAAAATTATTTAATTTCATTAAGAGAATTCAATGTACAAATACAGTAAAACCTCTCTAATGTGAACACCATTAGGACTTTTTAAAAGTGTTCACTTTAGAGAGGTGACGCACATTTTGCTGAGAAATGAAGAAAAAATCCCGAATATCTACTGCTACACTAGTCTTGATTTAACCAAGTGCTATTTATTCTTCTACTCATTTATTTTTATTTAAACATTTTGTAGTTGAAAAATATATATAAGAGAGAGATAAGTAGACGAACGAGGAAAGAAATCGAGAGGCTTCTTCGTCTGTTTAGAAAATGAACAATAAGAAGAATTAAGACAATGATTCTTATTCGAAACAGATGTCAGTTAGGAAAAGTAGGTCAGACGTACAAGACATGTGTAACAGCCAAATAGAAGAAAAAAGAAGTGGAGCACTACGTAACAGAGAGAGAAAAAAATATGCACATGTGTTCACATTAGAGAGGTTATAGTAGCTAGAGAGACTGGAAAAGAAGTGTTCATGTTCAGAATAGAGAGGTGCATTTCCAGCAAAAATCGCTCCGTCGGACTTGATAGTGTTCAGAATAAGGAGGTGTTCACTAATAGAGGTTTTACTGTAGAATTAAATCATCTTTTCGAAGATAATGGAAATGTTAATGCTCCAATCGAAATGCAGATGTATTGAACGAGACAGAAGGACAAAACAAGTGATGAATTGATAAATAGATGATATCGATGTCGCTCGAAAGTTCATTCTATTCTTATATTTTTATTACACTATAGAGCTTGGACTTAAATATGATTAGTAGATGAGATGCTATAATGTAATGGGATGTTGATTTGAAAGAGAAATAAAACGTTTTATTTCTTCTAGAGGTTAGATGTACTGAAAATAAATTAAAGTTGAGCTAAGAAATATAATTGATGTTACTATTTGGAAACATCTATTACATATCTTAACCCTTTAACGGGCGCATTTTGAATATCAACTTGTGTCGATAGTGATGATATATTTAGATAGACTGTGATCTAGATTAACGTGTATGGAGATCGAAAATCAACAGTAATGAAATACTGTACACGTAATTAATACACTTATTTATATTGACTTACATGAGAATCATTTATCGAAGGTTTTGATAAACCTTGAAAAATCGAATGAATTTTCTAATATGGTAAGCTGGATTATATTTTACTCGTACAATAGAATCTAATATATCAAGATAATAATACGTTAAAAAAGCGATGTGAGTTCATGAGGATAATAAATGCGTACCTATAAATTTTACATCGAAGCGTATGGTTAACCTGTCGATTTTTTATATGCCTGTCAAGTGTGTGTTAGAGGTGAGAATGAATAATAGCTTTCTTCAAAATTTTCTATTGAAAAAATAGATAAATATTATGGGTTGAACTTGAATAGATAGTAATTGAGTTTGTTATGCAATACCCTTGTTATTTCTATGCGATTAATTGATCCATATGTGATAGTTTATAGCAAACAAGGGAGTGGCATCAAACGTCCTGCAAATTTTATATGAGCAGAGTCGGAATATCTACTCTTATAAAATGAGCATAATGTGACCATTTATTGTTCATTTATACACAGTAGAATTGTTGATAGTGCGATTCTACTAACACAAAAAGAGTTGATCAATAGATCCGCTCATTTCGAAAGAATTAGTCGTTGGACTTGTTTATTTGTAAAGATCTGCCTGATTAACATCACTCATTTAAGAACGAGATGATCATCATTGAATTGTGAGCTGTTATATACCTAATCATTAATCCTAGTTTATTATAACTCTACGATCTAAAATAAAAAAAGTGGGATATATTTGTTTCACCGCCCTCTAAAGGGTTCATAGAAAATTCTGACGATTTTACGTTTTTCTTACGAATCTTTTTCTGTTCTATAGGACTTTAAAATGTTCTGTATTTCAAGGTTTTTTCTCATGTGCTAGAAAGAATCTGTTAAGATTCCTTAAATGTAAAAACTCGTTTTTTTTAAGGTTCTGTACATCTCGAAGAACATATTTTGGGAATTTGGTAAAACACATCTTTTTTTAGAATGCAACGATGCAGTAAAGTGGCACTATAGACATGTCTTCGCAAGATTTCTTTCATCACTGATGTAATTCGTTGTACCAATCTTGAGACAATTACATAAAATATGTTACTCTCTGAAAAAAACTAATCGACATGTTAAAAGAATTATAGAACAGAAAATAGAGAGACTTAAAGTAGTGTTAGAAAGAATAAGAAAATAGGCAACATAGAGGAAGGACGTGTTTCAAGAAAAGAAAAGAAAAATAGTCATTTGTTTTACTCTTTAAGTTTTCATTAGTCTCATCATAAACATACAACATGCCAATTGCATTAGTCGTACATGAGCAGAAAAAACTTGTTGTCGAAGAACTACCTGTAAGTTAAAGTATTTGCTGTCAAATGAATGGGAAATTGTATGTTTAATATTAACGTAGTTGCCTAAATTTGGATCCAAAGAGCTGCTAATTAAAGTCACTCATACCGCACAGAATCCAACAGATTGGAAACATGTTCACTTTGGTCTTGCAAAACCTGGATCTATTGTTGGTTGTGATTTTAGTGGTATAGTTGTCAAAGTTGGCAAGGAGGCTGTTGGTAAGTGTATAAATATGCTTTCTTAGAATCTGTTTCTTGAATTAGAATTAGAATTAGATTTATTATTAGTTACATAGTCTCAAAATATCTGAATTAAAGAGTTAAGATTTTACTTCCTATTTGAAATATTGTAAGATTGATCACAGAGTATGCAAAAGTTGATTGATTCCTTCTCCTTCTAATGAACTAATTGAAATGAGCATTGCAGATATATATATACAATAAGAAAATTCAATGCGTTTTCCTCCTCTATCCTATCTATATTCTATTAGATGTCAGTGAGAAGTGACATATTCTATTTTCTTTTTGAAAGAAAGTTTTAAAAAGGGATGTATGTCAATTATGAAATAATTTTGTGCGTAGATCATTAATTTATAAAATTAAATTTTGCAACTCAGTGCTTTATGTTTTTCAACCATTTTTCTTTTCTTTTACGTGATGTGCCTTGTCATATTTCCGTAGTAATTGTGTCAAACTATTTATTATCGTTTAGTCTTCTCCTCGTTTGCCTTATGTTACACTTTCTTTTAATTCTTTTCTCACGACTTTTTATTTTTTTTTCTCTATATCATTGTTTCATAATTGTGAATCTATTTGAAATTAATCTGAATAAATAAAAAATTTAATGTTATCTTATTCTTTTCGACTCAAGTCAAAGGTTATAAATTTTTTTAATCGATTCCCGGACAAAATTTGATAAACATTTAAAATATGCTAGGGTATTAATCAAAATCTTAAATCTGACTATACTGCAACAAAATAGAGATTATATTTGTTAAAAATTCGATCTTTTTGGTAAAATTTGGATCAGACTTTACTGAAACTATTGCCATTTCCACTTAGATGATTGTAAATTCACTGGTATCAAAAATCGATCTAGTACTAAGTTCACAGTATGCCATGACAAAAGTTCAATTTTTAGTAGATTATGTTGGAAATAAATTGTTTTTCTGTAAAAAAAAATTAAATTAGTCTGTTATAATAATTATTATTATGTAAGATTTCTTTATAATCATCTACAATATGTGTGACAAATATTAAATATGATGAAACGTTAAAATGCATGTTTCTATCATGTTCGCTATTTTTCTTTTTAGGTAATTATAAAAAAGGTGAACGTGTAGCTGGTTGTGTTCATGGTGGTCTTGATCATGAATTTGGTATTCGTGGAGCTTTTTCCGAATATGTTGTACAAGAAGCATCACTTGTTTTTCGTTATCCTTCGACAATGTCTCCTGAAGCAGTTGTTACACTTCCACTTGCCAGTATCACAGCAGCTTTGGGTTTATTTCACGAAATGGGTCTACCTTTACCGCCTGCGAAGATCGAAGCGAATTTTCTTGTTTGGTCAGGCAGCACAAGTGTTGGACAGTGTGTTATTCAATTAGCTAAATCAATTGGTTGTTTTGTTATCACTACAGCATCGCACGCTCGTCATGATTATTTAAAAGGACTTGGTGCTGACATTTGTTTTGACTACAAAGATCCATATGTTGTGTCGAAAATAAAACAAGCAACCAATGATCATTTAGCTTACGCTTTTGATTGTATATCAGAAAAAGAAGCAACCAGAAAAGTCTGTACTGCACTCAATGCCAGTAATTCGCATCTGTGCACTGTTCTACCTTTTATAAAAAGTGAAATACCATCTCATATCAAAGAACATAGAGTTTTAATGTATACGATCTTTGGAAACGAAAGAAATCTCTTTGGTAAATTTTACGAAGCTAAACCAGAAGATAAAGAATTTGCTGAAAAATTCTATAAATTGGTTTCAAATGTCCTGTTACCTGAAGGTCTTCTGAAACCGAATAGAGTGATAAAGATGCCACGAGGATTGAATGGAGTGGAAGAAGGATTTAAACGAATGATGGAAAATGAGGTGGCCGCCGAAAAATTGGTCTATACAATAGCTGAAACTAATGGACGGAATAACTATCGTTGGGTTTGCTGCCGTAAAATATGTTCATAAAACACATCTTTTTAACGTCCAAAGTTAATAAAAACGAACTATCAATCAATGTACATTGAATTCAACGAATATTTCATAAGCGTTCTCTGATGTAACGAATAAAAAGCCATATTCACAATAAAACTAATTAGTTCCTTTAATAAGGAATTAATAAAATCTTATTTTAAAAATATACTCGCCTCGAATACATTATTTTTCAAAATTGTTTAATTATATTGATTAGACGTAATTATGGGAAAGTCACGCCCTATTTTAAATTCTTCATTACTTTCAAAGAACAAAAAATATCGTAGCGATTTTTCATTGCTTCTAAACATATGTCATCACATTTCGTTGTAGATAAAACAAGTCGATTAGTCATTTGATTGTCTAAGATCAAGTATAAATTTCGTTTAGAGAATGTCTGAAAATAACTTAATTTTTTAAGTAGCTCATTTTCTTTATATGACTGCTAGCGAAGGTACCCGATGAAAAGAGGATATGGTTAAAGTTTTGCATCTTCCGCCCGATTTTTTCTGCTGTACACAACACGTCTTCTACAGGACTGTTCTCCGTTGTGGTTGAACTATTTGCAACAGAAATTTTCACGTCACACTTGCAACCTCTTGGACAGGGCTTTTACCGGTATGCGTCAAGCATCTTTAACAGGATTGTTCCTGCTATGTGTTAGGTGTTCGCCATTCGACTCTTCTCGTCATGTGTGATACTTCTTTCACAGGACTTTTTTCATCGTACCTAAAACCTCTGCTACAGATCTTACCCCGCGGTGTGTGGGGTATCTTCAAGGGAAAAACTACGGAATCCTGGAATCTTGGAATCTTACGGAACCCTAGAATCCAATGGAAGCCAGAGAAATCCTAGGAAACCTTCCGGGATGCTAAAAAGCTTTTGAGTCCAAATTTTGTCCATAGATAGGAAATATATAGACTTGAAAAAGCCTAAGAGGATATGGGTCCAAGTTGAGATTTGGATGAGATATCGACTTTTTACTATAATTTCCTGATGAAGCTCCATTTTTTCAATAAAATCAAAGTTTGGAGTTTTGACATGAAAACTTTACCCATATCAATACCTCAACTAAAGTAGCTCATCCACAAAGTTTCAGAATTCTGGACCTAAGCACTTTGAGATATAACCTTGTCAAAATATTCATGTCTGCAACAATATTCTTCAAATAGTGTTTATGCTTACAGACTCATATCTCGAGAAATCTTAGGTCAGGAATTCTGAAACTTTGTGGATGAGCTACTCTAGTTGAGGCCTTGATATGGGCAAAGTTTCATGATAAAACTCCAAATTTTGATTTTATTGAGAAAATGGGATCTTACAGGAAAATTATAGTAAAAGGTCGATATCTCAGCCAAATCTCAACTTGAGCCCATATCCTCTTAGGCTTTTTCTAGTCTATATGTTTCCTACCTATGGACGAAATTTGGGCTTAAAAGCTTTTTAGCACCTCGGAAGATCCCCTCGTTAGATACTTTTTCTAATTTTGTAGAGTTTGATTTGGTTAAATAAATAAAAAAGTATTTTATTTAAAGGAGTGGGGCGCATAAGACCACAAATCGGCCCATTGGACTTTTTTCGGTCTACCTTATTGAATCATATATCAGGTGAAAGAACGTATGGAATTTAGCATTTTAACATTATTTTTATATGATTTCCGTTGAATTTCCGAAGCAAATTCCTATTAACAAAGTAACTCATTTTTGGTCATAAATTCGATAAAGGACCGTATCACAGTGGATTCGGTTTTATGGTAAATTGATTAGAAAAAATAGTTGTGAAATGAATTATTTGATAGCTTTTGAGTAGGGCTTCAATTCTATGCATGCATTAACAATCGATTGCTTGACTTAGTGGGGAGAGGAATTGATATATTTTTAGGCACTGCTGATATAGGTCCTATATTTATGATCAACTTTTATCTTTCAACAAATATTTTTTCGTAAAAATTGAAGTGACCAAAATTCTAGTCTTGCTCATTTGATAGCCCTTTTTAAAAGCTACAAAACTGTATGTCCCCTAAAGTCTAAAAAATATGGCTACTATGAAAATTTTTAGTCAAATTGTGCCGGGTATATGATTTTCGGGAGTCCGGAATTTCGGCTCAAGAATTTTTCGGCCCAACCATTTCGGCCCGGCCGAAATTCCTGTGATTTTTCGGTCCGGACCGAGAATCCGATAGGAATTTCGGTCCTACTCTTAAATAAATTTAATTAATTAATTAGTAATTAGTAATGTTCATAAAACTGAGCACCATGACTTTTTAAAATTCATTTTGCTGAGCAGTATGGCATGGTGCTGACCAGTATGAATATCGAATATATCATCTTGCTAAGGAGTATGACATGGTGCTGAGCAGTATGAACATCAAGTATATCGTCTTGCGAAGCAGTTCGACATGATGCGTGATCCAAAGAACTTTATTGTTTGTTTAATCATACAAGCCGATACATTATCCAACATCTTTAACATTTACTTTGTCTTACAAACAGTTGATTCGATAATTCCGCTAAAACCTATAATCATTTGTTCTTCTAGTAGTTTTATAACAAAAAATTCCACAACATTTTTTTATGTACTGATAGTCATCACAACTGTCAAAATCATATACTCCATTGTAAACAATAGTTCTAGTTTAATATAATCCCGTACCAGTACACGGGACGCTTATTTCGTTAAATGTTGCTACAGCTTTTCCGATAACATATATGATTTAACGTCGTAGAATATCGAAATTATAAAGACATTTTTTACTCATACTCATAATACTAAAATCTAGAATATCGCACCAAACGCTATTACATATAGCTTAGCACGATGATATACTAGATGGTCATACTGCTTAGCATCATGTCAAACTACTTAGCAAGATGATATATTCGATGTTCATACTGCTCAGCACCATGTCATACTGCTTAGCAAGATGATACACTCGATGTTCATACTACTCAGCACCATGTCATACTGCTCAGCAAAATGAATTTTAAAAAGTCTTAGTGCTCAGCACCATGAACATTACTAATTAATAATTAATTAATTAAATTTATTTAAGAGTGGGACCGAAATTCCTATCGGATTCTCGGTCCGGATCGAAAAATCACAGGAATTTCGGCCGAACCGAAATGGTTGGGCCGAAAAATTCTTGGGCCGAAATTCATGTAACCCGATATTTTCGCAATTGTAATCAGTTAGCATCGGCATCATGCAAGTAATTACTGCTCCTAAAAACACAACACCCTACACTTGCTGTATTTTTTGATATTTGTTCTCAGTGTCACAACAATTTTGTTCTCTTTGCACATTATAACTCTACTCATCTACTCATATACCCAAATGAAGTTTACATGAGTAATATAAATGTTTATTGTGCTAATGCTAAAGCATTAAATCTCTTTTGAAACTTATAGAAGAATGTGAAACTATTTTTTTTGATCAAATACAAAAGTTTTAACATTTTTCAAAACTTTCCTGCTGAGCACACAAGCCGAGGTTAGGCACTGTTTTATTGAGTTGGATATATATATAAGCGCTAACCGCTAGTAATAAGTAGTTCAGTATAGATATAAGAGTTTACACTTTGTTAGCAATGGTGATATATAGGTATTCGAATTTAAAGCATAACTAAAATAGGAAAGGCACAGTTATGAAGGGTTAGACACAAGTATCAAGCCAGATATAGTTGCAAGTGGTAAGATATAAGTATAACAACTTCAATATACAAATAAAGGTTCCACTATACTTTAAGCATAGGAGTAAGGGGTCCGTAATAGTTATAAAGGGTTGTATATATTTCTGAGGGGTTGTATGTACAAATAAGGAATTAGATATAGAAATAAAGAGTTAGCGATAGGTAGAAGAGGTTAAGGATAGAAATAGGGAAGTACATATAGAAATAAGGGGTTGACGACAGAAATAAGAGAATAAATATGAAATTAAGGATAGCAAAAAGGTGCTTATCAATTCAAGAAAAATCGCAATTTAATCGTGTATTGATCGCGATTTTATTGGAAAATCGGCAAAAACCATCGTTTTGGACGATTTTATCGCGATTAACCGCACGATTAATCGGCCGAGGTATCACGATAAAATCGTCGAGTTTTGTCCGATTTTCATGACATGGGAGAACTCTCGAACAAGAAAAGAAGGGTGTACATGTAGGAGAAATAAAGAAGAAAAGCATGTGGTACATGATCATATTTTTGGCACAACGCATCATGCATCATGAATCAAGACGGAAAAGAAAGAAAAAAATGTGATCCTAAATTATATGTTTAATAGCACGCGGATGAAAAAGAGTGATTGCTTGAGTTATCGCTAACAGACTGATGGAAAAAATAGTTGCCATATTCGAAACATTGGCTCCACTAGAAACAGATGTATTGGTGACTGAGAACAAGCCAAAACTGAAAAATCAGTATATAAGAATATATAAGAAAAGGAACACAATCCGTATACCTAGAGGGCGAAGTGGCAGAAGTAGTAATCATTGTAGTATTGGTAGTTGAAACCGTAGAAGAATTTTGTGATGAATTGGTTGTAAGAGCGCTTTATTAAGATGAAATATAAATACACGTCATTGATCGCTTGATAAACTTAGCATGATTAAGTACTTACATAGTTGAAACCGTAGTAGTATTTGCTGTAGTTGTGATATTTGTTGGCATTTGAGTGGTAGTTGCATTTGTGATATTTGTTGGGAGTTGAGTGGCAG
>JAJEKB010013419.1:0-11715 GCA_022393335.1 Macrotrachela quadricornifera
ACGGTTCCTTTTCGGTTCGCAAACGATACCGTTTTGATAGACCTGGGAAAGATATGAATGATAAAATTATACCAAACATCAAGTATCAATTAATTTTCATCAATTGATAATACGATTAAAAATCGTTCAACGAAGTAAACTTAATAAAATTGATAGTTCATTTATTCGATTCACTTTGTTTTGGTTTCTATAGTTTTATTATGGAGAATAATGGAAATCAGTATAAGGAATATGATCTTGATGAACAAGATTTTCAATGGTTTGTTGCATACAATCAATTTTGGATTGAAAAACGTAAGAATTTATAAATGAAAAGACCTATATTTTGATTTGAAAATACATCAAAGGTGATTGATTCTTCAATTATGATACTTTAGTTTTATATAGATTTGCCTGAACTTGATGAAAATATTTTTGAATATAGTATGCAATTATTAGAACATCAAGTTTATTAGCTATTCGACAGAAAAATTATGAAGAATACAATTCAATGTGATGCTTGTCGTAGTAATTATTTTTAACTTTTATTAAAAAAGTTAAATTTTTAAAAATTTGGTTCAGATTGGCGATGTTGATGATCTTAATATATTCAATGTATACAATGCGAAACAATTGTTCATAAGGTTTTAAAAAAAGAACTATTAAATACGAAAATCTATTTTCATTTTTTTTAGAAATGTTATGGACTTGGTGATAATGAAAATGAATGGATATGTCTTTCATGTCAATATGATAATGATCACCACCGATGTTGATTATGTGATAGAAGTGGAGGAGCATTAAAACATTTAAAATTACTATCGTAAGTTTTTTTTTTTTGTTTGTATTATAAAAACTTCATTTTTCTATTAAAACGGATCAACAACAAAGCCAATGGGTTCATCTCGTATCTGTATTTTGGTTTCCTAAAACTGAATTTGATGAACAAATGAGGCCAAATTTCAATGATACTATAGTATGAAATATTTAAATATTCTATTTTTCCCTATCATAGTTTCTCATTTGAATAGCAATATGATGGAAGATATTTGATATGTCATAAAACAACTGGTGTAAAAATAAATTGTTCTTGAAAAAATTGTCAACATAAATTTCATGTTATATGTGGAATAGATGCTGGTCAAGATATGTTGGTAATTGAAAGTGATGATAAAACTTCAGTTCAATTACTTGTATGAATTTTTCTTATTTTCAATAGATGATAATTGTCATGATAATAGTGATGAATAAAATTGTCTAAGTAAAGAAAAATAAAAATGAAAAAGAATTTTTTTTTAAATATATATATATTAATTTAGGTGGAACACCAACATATCGAACAAATCAATTTGAATGTCAAAATAATGGTATTTGTATAAATCGACAACTTATGTGTGATAACTATCCACATTGTCAAGATCGATCGGATGAATGAAATTGCAGTAAAATAATAAACAATTTTTATTAATAGAATTATTTTTTTAATTTTTAAGGTCAAACTTGTTCACAAAATCAATTTCGTTGTACATCAAGAAAATGTATTTCGAAATCTTGGATATGTGATACTGATTGTTAGCGGTCAGTTTTCTCCTTTCCTCTCTGTCTTTCTTTTCACTTGTTATTATTATCTTTATTTTTCTAGTATATCATTCGTTATTATAAAACCACGATGGCTCGCTTTTTTTGTTCTCACAACATATATATATATATATCTATGTGTGTGTGTGTGTGATTTTTCTTTTATTAACAAATAAACATATGATCAACTCGTATAAGTCGAGCATAACACTGGTAAAAAAACTAAAATATTTTATTAAAATAAAACTTATCATATATTTAGAAAATGATTGTGATGATTGAAGTGATGAACAAAATTATCTTGGTAAAAATAAAAAAATCGAAAAATTTTCATAATTATCTTTTTCTGTATGTATTTCGAAAGTACATGTGATTCATTAATAGAATTTATTTGTCCTCATACATCTAGAAGATGTATTCCAATTGGTTTGTTATAAATACATTTTATTTTTACTTTTTGAATTAATTCGATTTTAATTTTAAGATGAAAATGTGATGGTCAAAATGGTAAAAATGAATATTCATAATATTTTAATTATTAGATTGTGGTGATATTACTGATGGTTAGTTAATAAAAAAAACAAAAAAATTTAATTTTATTATTAAAAATAATCTTTTTTTTTTTTGTAGAACTTGATTGTCCACCAATTTCATATGGTGTTGGATAATTTTTATGTTAACGTGATAGATGTTGTGTAAATGTAACACGACGATATTATGGAATAGTTGATTATCAAACAATAGAAGATGAGGAAAATTGTGGTGGTATAACACTATTATATTGTCAAGTTGATCAATTTGCTTATGAATCAATCTGCATACCAAATGTAAGTTAATAATAGAAAATAATATTTAATTAATTATTAATTTTTTCAAAAATAGAGTTGGCGTTGTAATGATCATCAAAGTAGAGAAACAAATAAAGAAAACAAAAATAAATTTATTTAGATTGTGCGGATAGATCAGATGAACCACCAAGTTTTGGTTAGGAGATTTTATTTTCAAGAAAATAGATATTAAATTATATTATTAATTATAAGTGCAAGAAATTGTACATCAGCAGAATTTCGTTGTGTTATATCGGATAGTTGTATTTCAGAAGCATAGCTGTGCGATCATAATGTAAGTTTATTTCTTTTTTTGTTTTAAAAAAAAATAAAAAAGATATTTTGTTTTATTAAGGATGGTTGCGATGATGCATCAGATGAAAATCCTGAACTATGTCGTATATATTTTTCAGATAGCAAAAAAAAATAGAACTTGTTTTAATAGATGAAATAGATGTAGAATTATTTTCATGTCCAGATAATCAAATGATATGTCCTCATACAACAATTCATCAATATTTAAATATTACATAAGTTTATGATGGATAAAAGATTTATTTCGATTGAATAATTTAATAAATTATTTATTTATTCAAGTAAACTTGATTGTCCTAGTAGTGGTAATGAATCTTCATTATGTAATAATGATTAATGTTCAATTGATAATGGTGGTTGTAGTCATATATGTCATGCATCAACATTTCATGTTTTATGTTTATATCAACGAGAATTTCATGTATAAAATGCAACAAATTATAAAAAATATCAAGATAAAATTATGAATGTTCAGTGTTGTATGTTTGTGCCGAGTCAAAACTTTTCATTCAACACAGACTGACAGACAGACAGACATCTCGTAATATTGATATGTGTAGAATCTAACTAATTATAATTTTTTAATTAAATTCGATATTGATGAATGTCATGAATATATTTATGCATGTTATCAACATTGTTTAAATAGAAAAAATAGAAGTTTTATATATGCATGTGATGAAAGATTTCCATTAGAATCAGATGGACGAAGTTGTAAGATTATTAATAAGTTTTTAAAATAAATAAAATATATTTTAAGATGAAACTGTTATTCGTTTCTTAACTGTATCTGGTGCGCGAATGGAATGGTTTTCACCAACATTAGACACTTATGATCAAATTTATTTTGGTTCGAATATGCGATATATATTCTTAGTTTTGATATTGATAATCAAACAAATACATATTTTTGGTCAGATTTAGTAGCTAATACGATCTATAGTCGTATTGAACGAGAAAATAATTATACAAAAATAAAACATAAATAATTTCATTTAATTAGAAAATATTTTAATTTATTTAGTTAATTACTCTTGGTAATAGTTTTGTAGGTGGTATTATAGTTGATTGGATAGGACGTAATTTATATTGAATAGATAATATGTTTGAACATGTTGAAGTTTGAATATTAGATGGTTGTTATCGTCGAATATTATTTCATGAAAATTTAACAAACCCATGGTCAATTGCAGTTAATCCACGGAGCTGATGTAGGATTTTTATTTTTAACTGATTGAAATAAAAATCCACGTATTGAACGTTGTAGTATGGATGATCAACAACGTATTAATGATTGTCATGATAATTGAGATAAAAAATCATCATTATGTCAAGTTGAACAATGCTCAGCTGAACAATTTCAATGTCGAAATAAACAATGTATACTATATGAAGTTGTTTGTAATGGTGCAAGAAATTGTACTGATCGAAGTGATGAATCCGCATTATGCACTAAGAAAAACAAAGATAAAATCTTTTATGATTATAAAATATTAAATTTTTTTCGAAGTAAATGAATGTGTTTCACCAATATTAAGCGAGTGTGAACATGATTGTGTTAATACATTAATTTCATTTCGATATACATGTCGAAATGGTTATAAATTAGCAACAAATCAAAAAAAATTGTTCGGGTAAATTGTTAGGGATGCAATAGTGCACTATCAGGACATTGATATAGTCTCTAGAGTTTTTTTTTCAAGGTCTATCTTCGAATGATCCCTATAAATTTTGAGAAAGCACTTACAAGTGATTTCTAAAATATTTCAAATCCTATCTTGAATAACTTCTGTATATTTATCAGTAGTATGAATACGACGAGTGACTGCTGTTGCATTCCTATTCATTGTCTATTGAATATTTAGATACAAATGAATGTATTGAAACTCCAAGTGTTTGTCAACAATTATGCGAGAATATTTCAGATAGAAACAAAACACATCTTTCAAATATCATGTTTTATATAGAATTATAGGTTTTTATATATGTAAATGTACATCGGGTTATGAAAAAGGTCTTGATGGACGAAGTTGTTTGTTATCGAACAAATTCTATGTTCTTTTTTTTTTTTTTTGAATTAAAATAATGAATTAAATATTTGTTAATTTAGGAACTTTTGTATCATATGTATTTTATAGAAATAAATATTATATTCGTGCTATTGATCTTGATGAACAAACTATATTAACAATTGAACGTGCTTTTAATCAATTATCATATATAACATATGATTAAAAAGATTGAAAATTATTTATTGATGATATTATTTCTAATAAAATCTATCGAATAAATTAAAATGGTACACAATCAACAGTTAGAATTAAAGAAAATTCTATACGTTATCTTCGTGCATTATCTATTGATTGAATAGGAAGAAAATTATATCAATTAATTGGTACATATGAAATTCATTTTAGTGAATTAAATGGTCGTTATAGTATAATATTAATTAATTCAAGTTATTTATCATAAACAAATTATTTTACAATTGATCCATTAGTTGGTTATTTATTTTATTCAGATTGGGGACAAACACATGTTGGAAGAATTAATTTAAATGAAAGTTATTTTGTTAAAATAATTAGTATAGATATAGTTGGACTATTAGCTTTAATAATTGACGTAATTACACAAAGAATATTTTCGATTGATAAACGTTTACAAAAATTCGAATATGTTAAAAAGGAATTTTATTTTATTTTTTTTTTATAGATTTAATAATTATAATGGTGTTCAATGTAAAATATCATTTTCTGATTATGATTATGTTCCATATTGTTTAAGTGTTGCATTTATTGATGATTATGTTATTTGGTCAGATTTTACAAATCATTGATTATTTCATGGTGATGCATTAAATGATTGAAATAGACATGTATTTATACCAAATACTATTAATGAAATTGTTTCTCTTACAATTGTTCATCCATTATTGCAACTACAGGATAAAAATCTCTGTAGAAAAAAAAGCAAATTTAAAAATTTTAGATTATTTTTAGGTCGAAATCCTTGTGGAATAAATAATGATGGTTATTCACATTTATGTTTATTAACAACAAATCAATGATATACATGTGCATGTTCAAAAGATTTTTCATTTATTAATAATGAAAATAATCTACAATTTATATTAAATTGTAGTTGTAATCAAGATCGTTGTGGTTCACCAAATGAACGATGTATTTCATGGCCAACTAAATGTGATGAAAATAAGCAAACATTTTATTTATTCTTAAAAAACAAATAATAAAACAATTGTTTTTTTTAGTAAATGATTGTGAAGATGGATGAGATGGAGCAAGTACATACATGTCCACAAAGACATTGTACACCAAGATAATTTCAATGTTGAAATGAAAATTGTAGATCAATTTCATATGTTTATGATAGTAGGAAGAAAAACAAATGATTTCATATGAAAATATTTTATGAAATATTTTTTTTTAATAATAGAAATAAATGATTGTGGTGATAATTCAGGTAAAAATTAAATTTTTTAGAAAAGAAAATTAATTTTTTTCATTACGAATATTTTAGATGAAGAAAATTGTGAATGTCATTGTATGCCACGAATATTTCGATGTAGTATCAGTCCATATTTACTAATGGTTATTTAAATAATTTTATTTTTAATAAAATATATATTTTTTGTTTAAAGAGATTTTGTTATGATGGTTAACGACAATGTTTAGATGGTAGGGATGAATTAAATTGTGCTAATCATACATGTACTTATTAACAATTTACATGTAATAATGGTTGATATATACCAGCATCATATCAATATGACTTAGATAATAATTGTGATGAAAATGATTATTTTTGTCGTAAATATTTTTTTCTTTTTTTAGAAAATGAAAATTATTTGTAGAAAAAAAAAGTCAATCTAGCATGTCGTGATGATCAAGTTCATTGTCGAAATTCCTCTAAATGTATATGAAATACAGTACGTTATAATGGAATAAATAATAGTGATGAAAATCTTAATCAATGTTCAGTATGTAATGATGGAAGTCATTTTTAATCTAATAATAGACAATGTATTCGAAGAAGTTTACGATAGTAAATATAAAAATGAATAGATGATATTTTGAAATTGTTCATTGTTTTAAATAATAATCGAAATGATTGTCGAGATGGATCAGATGAAAATCGATTGACATGTGGGAAATTATTGAAAATTATTTTTTATTGTCTGTCGATTTAAATTGTTTGTTTTAGTTTAGTTAGAATGTAGCGAAGATGAATTTTGTTGTATGAATCAACGATATATTTCACAACAATGGTATTAAATAATATTTAATTGATTTATATAAATTTATATTGATTGTTTGTTTTTTTTTCAGGATATATGATCATCATTAGAATTATGGAGTAGGTCATACATCAGATGAATCTGTCGATTGTGATTAGGAAGATTTATATTAAATAAATAACATATATTATATTATTGATACATCACATAATTATATATCGATTGTGATAAATGATAGACCTTATGCAACGAAATTATTAACAAATATTCAATCATCATGCCTTAGAAAAGTTAATCCAGTACTTGATATTATGTATTTTATTAATTACGAACATGAAACAATTACTAATTGAAATAATGAACGTATTGTTGTTATTGAATCAGCATATATGAATGATGAAAATCGTACTATATTAATTCATACAAATATTATTTATCCAACAGATTTAGTTATTGATTATTATCAAAATTATCGTGTTTATTGGACAGATGAAAAAAAAAACAAAACAAAAAAGAATCAATTGAATCAATGAATTATGATGGAACAGATAGAGTTATTACTGCACACATTGATATACATGCACCATATTCATTAGATATATATGTTAAAGTAAATTATATTGAATTAATCGTGGTTTTCGTGCACTTTATACAATTGAAAAATTTCGTTGTAGAGTATCAAGTCTTGTTCTTGATTGTTTAGAAGCACCATTAATTGTTCGAGTTTATCATTCATAAAAACAAATTCAATTAGGTTTTTTTATAAAAATAAAAATAAAACATTGAAAAAAACAAAAATAATAATTTATTTTTAGTATCAAATACAAGAATTCGATAGCTTTGACTTTTAAAACATATTGTATCAACGAAAATTATGTTTTACTGTTTAAATTCGATAATGAATACGAAGAAAAGTTTACTTTTCTATTTTTTAAAACGGTATTTTAAATAAAAAGATTTGTATATTTTCTAAGCAAAGTATGACGAGATTACCGCATTTTATCGAAAAAATATTCTCTTTTGGATGATACAATAGATGACTGAGTAAATAAGTTCATATCTATGACATGTTGGTGATATATGAATTTTCTTCCGTATAATTCTATCTTCAAAATGACAAAATAGTTTTTCACGGTTAATTCTTTGTCCAGATAATAATATGTATACATGACTAATCAGTCAAATAAATCTTACTAAACAGTTCAATCAAGGCCCATTTTTCAATTCAAAAGATACATTACAGTCATTCGGAATCATATTAATGAGGAATAGACAGACAATAGATACAGATTAAATTTTGTTTCTACAATATATTTTTATAATGTATAAGACAGCATACTCTCAACTATTTTACAAAGAGACAAACTGATGAATACAAATCAGTTTCCATTTCTCGAACTTATCCTTTCAGTCCACACAACACAAATGTCTAACAAATTTTCAAAGTAAAAGCAAGGAATTTTATTCGGTTGCTATATCTTATGATAACACTCAATTAGATCGACAATTGCAATTCAATGTAAATTTTTCTTCTTTCTTCCAAACTAACTTTTTTCTTGCTCAGATGATAACTTACATCTAATCTTTTTCAACGATATAATAACTTTATTTTTTTCCTATAAGATATCAAATAACAAAGTTATTTATATATCAAATTTTATTCAAAAAATAAATAACAATTATCACAATATAGTTGCACGAGGAAAATAGTCTTTTAGACCTGGAAAAAAATCTCGTTTATTGTATAAGTGTAATCGTTGGATTTTGGAACAATTGATTTGTGTGGTATAACTTGTAAAAATTTTCGTTACTGTTTCTAATGAATTATAATCCACATGAAGAACAATATCATTTAATAAAGACATTTTACTATTATTCAAAAATTGTTCCAAATAATTCATGTGACATTGACGAAGATCAAGTTTAATGAGATGAGGATATTCAATAATTGACTGTTGTTGTTTATTATTGTTTTGTGGTTCACAATTAGATATACGTACTTCTTCGATAAATGGAAACGATTTAGCAATTTGAAGAAAAAATTCATGTTCAAAAGGACGATCATCACATAATGATATACTACGAACACATGTAAATAATCCACCAGGAAAATTGTTCGATATACATCGATAATATATCAATGTATATGGATATGAATAAATATGATAACGAAACATATTTTGTTTTGGAAAACAATCAATATATGAAATTATTTGATTGCTTTTTACATTTTTAAATGTATTTTGAATATCTTCATTTGATGGTAAATTAAATTGATTATTAAAACGAATAATTGAATGAATATCAAATTCGAATTTCTTTAATCTTGGCATATAATTGAAAATATTTTCTTTCAAATTAATACCATCAATAATTGGTCCAATTGTATTGGCAATATATAAACTGAGTTCTTCTAAATTTGACATACGACGTAAAAGTGGAATAAGAAACGTTTCGTAAAACAATAACTCAGATTTATGATTGAACCGAAAACATTTTAAATTGAAAAGATTGTTCTACAAAAACAAAACGATAGTTAATCAATGTAACTATTATTCATTTATTCAAAAGATATTAATATCAATCACTTACTTTATTATTGATCAATGATGATACAGGAACATTTTCCAAATAAACGGTTACATCCAATGTTTCAAGTTGATTAAAACGACCATCAAGTAAATAGAGACAATCATCAAAAGTATATACGATGACATGTAGATGTAATAAAGTTGATGAGAAAACATTTGGAGATGATAAATCAAATGTTAATTCATAATAATTAGGTTCAGCAAATGGATTGAAATTTAAATTTTGTAAATTCTTGAATATAGTCAAGATTTTTGTATATAGAAGTAGATTGATATTTTTTGATGAACTTTCTTCTTCTTTTTTACATTTATTAATATGAATAACAAGTGATGATAATTGATATTCGAAAATAGAAATAAAATAACTTCCATCTAAATAAACATTAAATATTTCTATGAAATTATTTTTTAGTTAATTCTAAATAATCAATTCTCTTTTCCTTATTTATCAATCACTAATAAATGATCTTCAATTAAATTCTTTAATAAGAATATATTCTATTGTCAATGTGTTTCTTTTTATCTTCATCATCTATACTTTATTACATATCTACTCCTTTAAGAATCAAAAGATTTTAATTAAAGTCATTATAAAATAATATTTGAATTTTTTTTTTTAAATTCATTAAGAAATATTAATGAAAGAAAAGTATTTTAGTAGAAAAAAATATCTGTCTTAAATAACATTCTGATCATATAAAAATAAATTATTTTCATATTCTCATAAAATTATGAATTAAACGAGTTAAAAGAAAATATCTTACCAGTAAAGAGATCTTTCGCTCTTTCTAATGAAAGATCATGTAAAACCAGTGTATGTAAATTAGGATAATTTGTTGACAAAAGAATACGATTCATAAATGATGATTCAATATTGAGCCATTCAATTTTATCATGAATTTTAGGTAAAATCTCATCACAAATTCGGCCAATTATTGTATCAGTAAATTGTTTTGAACCAATAGGTGGTTTTGTCAATGTTAAATATCTTGTAAAAGTTGAATCTTGTAAAATACTATCAAGTTGTTTATTAATACCGATTAAAGAATAGAGTACATCAAAATTATTCAATTTCTTAAAGATAATCATAAGAATTTCATCAGATAAATAATTCAATTGAATAAATGAATCTTCCATGTTTTTTTTTCATATATGATCTTTTTCTGTCTTCCTTACACATATATATAGGCTCTAAATAGACTGAAAAAATCAGACGAATTAAAACTGAGTTAATGAATAAATTTTCTATTAAAAATAGATGATTTCAGTTAGAATAGATCAATTATGTTGCTTAATTCAATTTATTTTTTCAATCTGTTTGGAGTCATACACTCATATCTTTTGGTTGACTGATATCGTCAATGAAACATTAATATATGTTTGTATAGTCTATGTTGATGATGTATTAATCAAATGATATTCTTTTCTCCCATTTTGAGAAATGGTTTCTCCCATTTCGGAGTAAGTATTCTTTGGTTGCTCTGGTAGAAGTTCTCCTAAAAAGCCGCTATGAAGAGCAGAAAAAAAAGATCATCATTTTTGGGTTTTAGGAAAAATTGGGTACTCTAGGTAAGAAATTTTTCGAAAATTGATAGACGTCAAAGGAAAAAGTTCACTTTTTTAGACTTTCTCCCATTTTGAATATACCCCTTCCCCCCGTGCTTCGGGCCGCTCCTGTATGTGCCAATTAAAAAAAAAATTATTAATAAATCTTTTTACTTTTTATAATGGAAAATTCTTGTATTTTAAATGTCAAGTAGATATTTGAAAAGAAAAAATTGAGTTGTTTTCTCAATTTGAGATTTCAACAAATGACAATTTCTGTAAAAAAATAGAAGTCTCTAAATGATATCCATTCATTATAAGATTGGTATTTCATTAGTTTAAATAAAGATATTATTATGAGTAGTATGGTTCTTTAATTTATTGGTACATGTTTAGTTTAAGCATCGCAATCATAGCGCCCTCACTCACACACACTGCTGTGTGTGTAAATGACAGCAATTAGCGTGAGCGGTGCTTAAACTAAACATGAACCCTGTATGTGAAAAATGAAAAGAAAAATAATTCCTGAGTTTTAATATTACGAAGAATGATGCAAAAGAAAGACAAATAAAAAGATCCAAAAGAAAGACAAATAAAAAGATCCAAAAGAAAGACAAATAAAAAG
>JAJEKB010013424.1:0-14377 GCA_022393335.1 Macrotrachela quadricornifera
GGATTAAAAAGTCTAATATTTATGTTCGCTCCAATGTTTTATTTTGCGATCTTTAAAACCACGATCGATATAATCAGTTGAATCAAGTGTTTTCCATGAACTTATATTCTATTAAATAAGATTGAATATTAATGAGCAAAAAAAAATATTTGTTATACTTACATCAATATAATTTCCTTTATAACCATAAACTTGACATCCACCCCATTTTTCCCAATCCTATAATAACAAGAAAATTGTTAATACATTCTATTTATAATTAAACTATAAAAAAAAAACAATACAAATACTTTTATTATAAAGAAGATTTTAAAATATAATAATCCTCTTCATTATCTGATAAAAAAATTCCCAGTGAACTATGATTTTATATCTGAATCTATAGAAAGACTAGATATTCAACTATTTCAAACCTTATATTTTACATGTGTTTTTTGGATTGTATATTAAAAACATAATATAATTGTAAAATTTATATGACATACTTGTTTGTGATAAAGCACCAAATATACCCAACTCCAAATGCCCAATTGAATAACGAGAAATTTTGGAACTGTTTGACGAAGAAGAGACGATGCAGTATTACCCTATATGAAATAAAAAATAAAAGATATATAAGTTTATCTATTTTAAATAACTAATCTAGTTTAATTTTCATTTAATAATTATGTAGAATAATTAAAAAGAAAATGTACTTTTTTCTTGACATTTAATATAATATAAGATTATAAATATTTAAATCTCTTATTACTTTGACAAATACTAATAAATCTAAGTTAAGGTTACTGTCTATTAATATCTTTTAGTGTTTATTTCAATTTCTCAACTTTATACAAAAATTTTTATGAAATACATACAAGAACAGGTCGTAATCGACTGAATATACCATCCCAAAAGACCATCCATTTATAACGAACAGGATTTTTATGAAGTTTATGCAAATTCGGTAGATATTTTGGTTCATCAGCTGCTAAAACTTGATCTTGAACCCATTGTTTACGCCATAAACGGTCTTCGTTTGTCATACGAAATGGTAAACGTGATCGTTCATATTTAAACGGTTCAATATTAAATTCACGTTCCCATACAGGAAATTTATCTCGAATATCATGAGGATATAAATAACGTTGTTCTTCCCATGAAGAATGACCTGTCATAATTAAATAATGATTGACCGGACAAACTTATAAATAATCTAAGAAATTACACAAAAAAAAACAAAAAAAAATCCTTCCAATTATTCAAGTTTATTTCTAAATATAAAAAACAACAAATTTGTTTATTCGTCAGAAAAAAATAAAGCGCTACAATCAATGTTAATATTTCATTGATTGTAACAAATAAAAAATTTAATTAGAACTAAAAACATGTTTGTTATTTTACATTATCTTTATTGATTATATAAAATATATTCATTTTTATTCATTAAAATTTCCTAATTACATGCTTTTTTTCTATGGACATAAACATGTATTCTATTGGGTAATCTTATTTTTTTTTTCTATTTCTTCTCATTCCTTACTTTTACCAACCCATATGTTTGGGCCATACATGCTCACATCATCATTGTCGTCATTATAAAAATCGTACGAAACGGACGGACGAGAGAGTATAAATACTAACTCGTCCGGTCGTTCCTCATTCCAATCTAGTAATATATTATGAAAGAGAAATAAAGAGAAAAATATCTATTCTATAGTGTGCGAGTAGGCGTATTAGAGATAGATATACTGATATACAAAGCTTTAGAATATAGCTTATTAAGTTTATTTATTTATAAATATATATATCTAGTAATTTGAATGAAAAAAAAAGTTCTCTTTCTATATTATTTAGATTATTTTATTAATACATATATAAATACATCTGTTCGGTGAGGATAACATATATATATAATTTGATAAAATCCAATGTTGAACATCATTTGCTGATGTCTACCACGCCAGAAGGCTCTACATCAAATCAAAACGAAATAGATTTAACTACAAATACAACTACTACAATTATAACAGTAACGGAACAAGAATTTGTTGTTATTGACGAAGAAAGTGATAGTCGACGTAACGAGGCATTTGATTTGCCTAAATCAAAAAAATTTAAATCATCAACAACAATTATTAGTAACGGTAGTGAATCAACAATTATGTCATCAAATGGTAATGGAACAAATCTTGTTGAACCAATGGAACATACCAATGGAGAAATGAATTATAATGGAGTATGTTTTATTTCATTTTATTTTTCTTTAATTATTATTTTAAAAAGAAATTTTTTTAATTATAATTTAATTATAAAAAATTTCTTTTTTTGCGCAAAAAAAATTATTTTTAATAAAAAAAGTAAAAACAAAAACAAAATGGTTTATTTTCGAACAAATTTTTGTTTTAAATCTATATTTAATAGTAATTATCTCGAATCTAATGTAAGTGTCTTACATTTTTGCATACTATTTGTTACTCTCATATCGACTGACATCTGTTTTTGAAGAGAAAGAAAATGCTTTACTGTGTTGTTGTTTTTCTTCCTCCATTTTCCTTCTTTCCATTCTTTACACAACTCGCCAGTCATAACAGATGATAGAACAAGAGAAAAAGAGTAAAGAACGACGAAAAAAAAAACCGACAACGTCATTTCTTTCTTTTTTTTTTTTTCTATACCACAAATACTGCCCTCTCTACGACGGTAAAAGAAAAAGAAAAAGCAACAGTCGCGAAGATTGCATTTATTAGTCTGCCTTTATTTTTTCAACAGATTTAATCGAGACTTCGAAAGAACATTTGTCTATATTTTTATTTTTTTATATTTCTTAATATACATTTTTACTAAATTTTTTTCTATAAGGAAGACGAATGAGGAGTTGAATGTGATTAAGATAGGTAAATACATACATTTACCTGCGTTTTTTTTTCTCACTTTCTTTCGACCATAAGGTACTTATACTTGCTCATGCAATAAAGATGAATAAAGGGGAGAAATTTAATATAAGTGACGAGCATTTTTCTTTTTTATTTGACATAGTTTAAATTTGCATAACAAAAGGGAATATACGCGTATACAGGTTAACACGTCTATATGCTTTTTTTTATTTGAATATTTTAGAACAGTGAGAATAATAATTCACGAGCTACACAACAAACTACAACGTTAAATCAAATGGCTGGCGCTTTAGATCGTCAAACATCGACCACATCGATGAAAACTCCTGAAATCGATGAAAGTCTTTATTCTCGACAATTGTAAATTGAATTTTTCCAACTTAAACTTTATTAATAAACATTTACTATTTTTTTTTTTTAGATATGTAATGGGCAAAGAAGCTATGCATCAATTGGCTAGTGCTCATGTTCTTGTATCAGGCATGCGTGGTCTTGGTGTTGAAATAGCTAAAAATATTATTTTGGGTGGTGCTAAATCAGTTATTATTCATGATTGTGATAAAGTTAATTATGAAGATCTTTCATCACAAGTAAATACAAATGAATTTAAATATGTATATTTTTATTGAAATTTTTAATATTTAGTATTATTTTGGTGAATCTGATATTGGTCAAAATCGTGCACAAATAGCTCATAAACAATTATCGGAATTAAATAGTTATGTTAGTGTAACATTTTCTTCAGAAAAGATTAATCAAGCTTTTCTTGAAAAGAATAAAGTCAATGTAAATAATTTAAAAGAAAAAATTATTTTAAAAAATAATATTTTATTTAAATTTATTTTTAGATTTTTGTTTTAACTAATGCTGATTTTGATACTCAAAATACAATAGGTGATTATTGTCATAAACATGGAATAAAATTTGTTAATGCTAATACAAAAGGTTTATTTGGGTAAAAAGACAAATTTATTTTTTTTAGTTGATATTATTTTTCTTTTTTTACTAGACAAATCTTTTGTGATTTTGGTGAAAATTTTGAAGTACTCGATACAAATGGTGAAAATCCTTTAACACAAATAGTTACAGAAATTAGTCATGTAATATTTTAATTATATTTTAATAAAATTTATATTAATAAATTATTTAGGATGAAGCAGGTGTAGTTTTTATGTCAACAGATGCAAGACATGGTTTCGAAGATGGTTCATACGTTACTTTTCATGGTGTTAAAGGAATGACTGAGGTTAATGGGCGAGAATTCAAAATTAGTGTACCAAGTTTGTGTTTTTTTTTTATAAATTATTTGATTTTGATAACTAAAAAAACATACATTTATTGTATTTAGGTCCATTTACATTTACAATTGGTGATACAAGAAATTTTGGTGTCTATGAAGGCGGTGGAACTGTAACTGAAGTTAAAAAACCAGAAACTGTGCATTTTGTAAGAATATTCTTTGATTTTTTATCAAAATATGACATATGTATATATTTTTTTCTATTTATTTAGAAATCTTTTTCAGAATCATTAAAAGATCCTGAAATGTTAACCTGTGATTTTTCTAAAATGTCGATGCCTAGCAATCTTCATTTAGCATTTCAAGTATTATCACTTTTTCAAAAACAATATAATTCATTACCTAAACCATGGGATGATGTATGTTATATTTATTTGTTAATTTTTAGTTTTTATTATTTTTATTTAGGCTGATGCTGAAAAATTTTATGAATTAGTTGAAAAATTAAATACTGAAAATCGTGAAAAACCATTAACAGATGAATTAAATAAACATTGGATAAAATTATTTGCTAAAACATGTACTGGTGATTTATGTCCAATGCAAGCTGTTATTGGTGGTATTGCTGCTCAAGAAGCAATGAAAGTGAGAGAAATAAAAAAAAAAAATAATTATTTATTTTATTTTGAAATCTTGTTTTTTTTTCTTAGGCAGTAACAGGAAAATTTATGCCAATTAGACAATTTTTTTATTTTGATGCTATTGAATGTTTACCAGAAAATGTTTTTCAAACACCGAATGAAACACCAGCAACAACTATTTCACAAACAATACCAAAATTACCAACAAAAAAATCACGATATTATTCACAAGAAATTGTTTTTGGTGAAGATTTTCAAGAAAAATTAGGCAAATCAAAATATTTTGTGGTAAGAAATAAAGAGAGAATTTTTCTTTTTTTTATTGTTTAATTTTTTTAATTTAAATTAAAGGTTGGTTCAGGTGCAATTGGTTGTGAAATGTTAAAAAATTTTGCTATGATGGGTTTAGGATGTGGAAATGATGGTCATATTTATGTAACAGATATGGATTCAATTGAAAAATCAAATTTAAATCGACAATTTCTATTTCGTTCATGGGATATTGGTGTAAGTTTATTTTAGAATGATTAATTTAATTGATTCTTGTTTTTTTTTCTTTGAAATAGAAAATGAAATCACAAGTAGCAACTGCAGCTGTCAAAGTAATGAATCCAGAAATGCGTATTCGTGCATATGTGGATGGTGTTTTACCAGAAACAGAACATATATATGATGATCAATTTTTTGAACGGTTGGATGGTGTTGTTAATGCACTTGACAATGTCAAAGCTCGTAAGTATCTTTCATAAAAATTAAATAATTTATATAGATGAAATTTTTTTTTTGATCGAAACTAATAACGTATAGTCGTAAAATATAGGTCTGTTTGAACTTTCAATGGGTTAGTTGTTGATATCAGAGTTGGAATCGATTTTTTATCAGTTCAAATTCATTAAACTTTCCATTATATTCCATAGTTTTCTGTATGAAAAGCGGCATTTTTAAGTTACAAAAAGTCTTACGAGAAGGATTTTTGAGTTTGTAATTGAAGAAAGAGAAAATCGGTGATGTATTCACAAAAGGTGTACAAGTGAAGGTTTTTTTATGGTAATGAGAATGAATATTAATCATATATGTTTGTAGTGTTAATAATACTGTATAGAATTTCAAGAGAGAAAAACAAGAGATAGATACGAAGACCTTCATCTTCTCTTCTTTACTATTGGATAATGTTGTATCATTTTCTTTATTCATATAATACGTAATCATTAGTCATATTATCTAAACCAAATACGAACAAAATTTAAATTCAACTTGAAAAGATAAAGTACCTTTTCATAGATTATGATGATATGACTCCTGCATCTTGACTTTCTAGTATTCTCTACCTAAGATTCCAGAATATGAATGTTGAAAATTTCATCCTTTCATTCTTTTACGAGATTGAGTCATATCCAGTCTGCGTGATCTTACTAAATTTTCATCAACTTAGTATTAAAAAAATAAATCAATTGATCATTGACCGATTCGTTCACGAAGAAAGCTATCCGATTCTAACTCTCATGGATATAATACGATTCAAAAATATGACTTTTTGAAGAATTTAATTGATCATCTATTTTCTTAATCTAGAAAACTTGAAATCACTTTTTATTTAGGTCAATATATTGATCGACGTTGTGTTTATTATCAAAAACCATTAGTCGACAGTGGTACATTAGGTACCAAGGCAAGTGTTCAAGTTGTTGTTCCATTTCTTACAGAATCATATTCATCAACAAATGATCCACCTGATCCATCAGTACCTATGTGTACTTTACGTAATTTTCCAAATTTAATTGAACATACAATTGAATGGGCTCGTGATAATTTTGCTGGTCTCTTTACAATACCTGCTCAGCAAGCCGAAGAATTCATGCGTAGTCCAAAAGAATTTCTCGAACGAACAGCAAAAAATCATTCAGAATATGATAAAAATGAAATAGTTGAAAATGTTAAACGTATTCTTGGTCAAGAACGTCCTAAAAATTTTAGTGATTGTATTAAATGGGTAAATTTAAATTAATTTATAACAAAACAAAATAATAAATTATTTATTTTATTTTCCCATTTAGTCACGAAATCTTTTTGAACAACAATTTTATAATACAATTGCTCAATTATTATATAATTTTCCACGTGATCATATAACAAGTAAAGGTGAACGTTTTTGGAGTGGAAATAAACGTTGTCCACATGTACTTAAATTTGATGTTAATAATAAACTTCATTTGGATTTTATTATTGCTGCATCAAATTTACTTGCACATATATATCACATCCCACAAACACGTGATCGTAAATTAATTGCTGATGAAGTTTCAAAAATACATATACCTGAATTTAAACCAAAATCTGGTGTTACAATACATGAAAATGATGAACAATTACGAGCTGATAATGAAAGACAAAGAAATATGAATGCAGCACGTAAAAATGGTCAAAGTGGTAATGAACCAGAAATCGAACAACTTCGTAGCCGATTACCTAAAGATAATGAAATACTTGGTATTAAAGTTCAACCACATGACTTTGAAAAAGATGATGATAGCAATTTTCATATGGATTATATTGCAGCAACAGCTAATTTACGAGCTGAAAATTATGAAATTCAAACAGCTGATAGAAGCAAAATTAAGAGAATTGCTGGAAATATTATTCCAGCTATTGCAACAACAACAGCTATGGTTACAGGACTTGTTTGTCTTGAAGTTTATAAATTTGTTCAAAACCATAAAAATATTGAATCATATAGAAATGGATTTGTTAATTTGGCATTACCATTCTTTGGATTTTCTGAACCAGTACCACCAAAACGTCAAAAAGTATTTTATATTAGAAAAATAATTTAAAAAAAAAAACAAACTATAAATTCTTTAAATTCTAGTATTTGGACAAAGATTTCACTTTATGGGATCGATTTGAAGTAAAAGGTGATATGACATTGGAAGAACTTATTGAATACTTTAAGGTAAAGAGAAGAAGAAAAAAAATGAATTTTTTACTTGATTTTATATTTTCAATTGTATATTGTAGCGTGAACATAAATTGGCACCGAACATGGTATCAGCGGGAATGTCTGTTATTTATAGTCCACATTTTATGCGTCAAACAAGTAAAGCACAAGATATGAAACGAAAGTATGTATTTATTTTAATAATTCTTTCATAAACATGGATTAATTATTATTTTTTTTCAGAATTTCTGATCTATTTGAAACGGTAACAAAAACAAAAATTCCACCTCATGTTCGTTCTCTCACATTGGATATGTTATGTGATGATCTTGAAGGAAATGATGTTGAAGATGTTCCTTATATCAAATATACATTCAGATGAACACATATAAAACAATTTAACAATAAGGACATAAATAAGTTATTATTCTTGGTCAGTCCTTCTATTATGTGTTATTCAGCTATATTATTTGTCTATTGTAACTGTGTGTATGTGTGCTTATCTTTCCTCGTTCTGTTTTATTCTTATTCCAGAGTGCTCAAAGAAAAAAAACAAATAAAATGAAAGAAAGAACATCTATGTGTTGAAGTTTAAAAAAGAGAAACTATATGTTCGCATTAGTTTAAAACAGGTAAGCTATATGATAAAATACATATTCAAAATATTCAAAAATAGATCAATTTAAGATTGAGTTGAAACATTATTGTAATAAGCAATAAAACTAATTTTGCTATCATATTACAGAAATATTGTATAATGTATATTAAAAAAATCTTGAACCATAGGAGAATTTTCTACTATTTGATTTTCAAGCAATAAACATTTTCATTATCATCTAAATCATAACATTACATTAATATTTCTTAAAATTTGTAGTTTGTTCTATCCTTCAGTCGGTAATAACTACTGAAATGAGTTGTACTAAATATAAGTGATAACTTTTTTACTTACTTCTTTGAAGTGAAATACACTATACTGAGAACAATAGTACGTAAACAAAGAAATCAATTCTAATTTACACTTCATGTTCAACTTGACTAATTGGATATGTATCCAGTATAATACATCTACTGAAAGCATGCTTACTAACATTAATTTGAATTCAATGTAGAAACCGAGTAGTTAGTTTTATTAAATATTGACATATATCAAAGGTATATCTCAATCCATTGTAGAGAAAGAAAAGAATAAATCTTTCATGTGGTAAAATCAACTAATGGAAAGCTAATAAATCTTTTTATCACAATTAAAAAGTCTAAAAATAACTTGAATAAGCAAATACTATTTTCTGACTTTGATTGATGTTAATTACATATTTTTTCTCCTTATTTAAACTATCTCCATACTCATTGCCGATTCTAATTGTTGTGAAAGAAATAACAATTGATTATAATAATTTATACGAATATACATATTCATATCTTTTCTTATCTTTTATGTGGTATTTTTAATTGTTTAAGCAACAAGTACAAGTGATTAAAGTGCAGAAATATATATAATATATGATAACTGTAATCTTCTCTAACATTATCAGTTTTTCTCCAAAAAGGAGAACGTGTACGCATACAGATTAATATAGACGAATTGCCGTCTAGTAAAAGTAAGAAGAATACAAAGACGATACAAAACAAGGATACTGAACTAAATGGTTGATATTCTAAAATATAAAACATGAACAAAACTTCCTGAAGTCGATGAAGATCGTTATTTTCATCTTAAGTATCATTAACAAATATTTTCTAGTTCTTGAGTTATGCAATAAGTAAAGAAGCTATGTACCAATTCGCTAGTGTTCATACTCTTTTAAATCAACTATTGTTTATGATTGTAATAAAGTTAATAATAAAAAACCTTCATCACAAACGAATAAAAATGAATTTATATAGTTTTTTACTGAAATTTTGTATTTTGATGAATCTGATATTAGTCAAAATCGTGCAAAATTAGCTGATAAAAATTTATCAAAATTCAATAATTATATTATTGTAACATTTTCTTTAGCAACTATTAATCAAACTTTTCGTGAAAAACAATGGCATGAAATATGATTACAGTGCGAATGTTCATCAATTATATGCTCTACATTTTATATGCTAAGCAAGTAAATCAACATATTTGAAACGAAGGTATATATTTTCTTTTTTTTCTGTAAAGTTGCAATCAAATACAATCACAGAATTTGACTTATAACAAAATGATATTACGTATCATTGTTGTCTTGATTGTAAAAACGTTCTGAAATAAACATAGTCTAACGTAGATAATTATTTTAAAAAAAAAACAACAAAACAATTTTTACTTTTTTTTTTATCAAGAAAAAGCTTCAGAATATTGTATTTAAAACAAAGTTTACTCTATTAATCGAAAACTATTCATTTTAATTGTTTCAGAATTTTTCACAGCATCATCTTGAAGAAAATTTGAAAACGGATTGAAGACCTCACATTTTGGTATGATTTAAATTCTGTCGTAAAAACCAATTTTAATGGACATTAAACTTACGTTATTGTTAATTAACTTTGTTATTAAATAAATTCTTATAAATTCAATATAGTTGTCCCTTCGATTATCATGAATCTTTGATCATTTGAATATGTTTGTTAAAAAAGTGCTGTTGGCTAATATTAACATAAGTTATTTTGTGTGTTAATGTATAACCGTACAACACAAAGGTTAAAACAGATTACCTTTCTGCAGATCTAACCTGTCTGGGTAGGTCTGCCTATTTTTTACTTACATTGTTATTCTATGATGAGGATATAGTAAAAACAAGAATATCGTTCTAGAGAGTGAAATAAGTCAGTAGAATCAATTGACGATGACCAGATTCATAATTTATTAATTGAACAATTTTGCTACAAAACACAATAATCAAAGAAAAGACCATTTGTACTTAAGAAAAAAAATTTTGGTTATTTTTGCGAACACTTTGGATGAATTTCACAAGTATAATGTTGCTCACTGCATCTGGATCAAGCGATAAATGACATTCAGATATTGCCAAAACTGCAGCAGAAAAATAACACACAACTGTAGCTAAAGCTACTGGTTTTGAAAACAGATAGTAAGCAAGTACTTAAATATCGCTCAGCTATTTATTTATTCATTCTGAATATGTATAGATAGATAGTTATTAAATCTTAACCACTACTTATACATTTTCATAGCTATTTAAAATTTATTCTTAGCTATTTAATTAATATACAATCAAAATTTTGTTAAGCGGAGTTTTTCTAACAGTGATCGAATTATTAAATGTATAGTTGTGATTATTTTCTAACAATAATAGGATTCGAGCCACAAATTATCAGCAGTGGGCAGATTTCCAGAAAAAGAAATTTCCCTACTTAAAGTTTCAATCTTGGAAATTTCATCTATATAAAATGCAATTTTCAGTAAAAACGGAAACTATCCTAAATACAGCAATGAAATTTAGTATTAGTGATTAACAATGAAAAGAAATTCTCCGGAAATTACCATAATTTCCAGAAAATTTCTGAAATTACTAAAAATTCTTATCTTTTTTGGGTAGGGATCCTTAAATCTCTACTTATTTTATCGTATCTATATGATATTACCATATAAAATATAGAAATTTCCTAGTAATTTCCACAATTTCGAGAGTTTCGTTTGTGATACACTAATGGTTTGTGAAAGGGGCACGGAAATTTCTGAATATTCCGCGTAATTTCTTTCGTTTAATGAGAAGTGTAGAAAGTTTGTGGAAATTTCTTTTCACACGCTGTTATGCCTTTGTTAGTATAACGGAAATTTTGGTATTTTCGGAAATTTCCTTTTTCGGAAATCTGAATATACCTCAAAATTTTGCGTTCGAATATTCTCTTATACAAAGTCTTTTTCATGAGCTGATTATCGTTTCTGTATGCCAAATAAGATGAAACTGATAAGAATCTTTGAAAGAACGAAAGAAAGAATGCATGTAATGTTTCGAAAAGATCAATAAATTCTGCTATTACATTAAGTAAATATTTGAAAGCACTATATATTGAAATAAAATGTGTCCCTCGTGATAGTGTTGCATATTCTCTCTCAAAAGCTATTGTTATGTATAAAAAATGATACCATTGAATACACTTAATTCATATATTTTTCTATATTATTTTATTTTAGATTATTTCTCGATTAATTAACTTTTAAAATCATAACGATAGATTGCTAGATCCTCAGAACTAACTGCCTTAACTTTCAAGAATAAATGTTAGTATTTCAGATTAAAATAGAATTATAGTTATTTTTTGAATTTTCCAAAAGAATCATCGACGTACTAAAAAAAAGATAAAAAGCTCGTTTTGACGAGGAATCTTCCCAAGGTGTCCAACGAATTTAGCCTTCATCTTTTGAGCATAAGTAAACCTCAATGAGATATGAAAAAGCTGTAAAGGATTTGGGCCCTCATGGCGTTTTTCCAAGATATCGCATTTTTAAGAGATATTTCTCATAGGATACAAAATTTTCACAGAAATCGTATTACCAAATTTTGATCTGAACTTTTTCTTGTATCAACCTTTCAAGTAGACTAAGTCGTGCACAAAATTTCAAGGTTTTTTAACCTAATCTTTAAGGAATATGAATGTTTGAAAATATGCATGTTTTTTACAATATCTGTAAAAAACGACTTATATTTTGAAAAACTCATATTCATTAAAGATTGCGTTCGAAAGTTCTGAAATTGTGTACATAACCTAGTCTACTTGAGAAGTTAATATAACTAAAATATGTGAAGCTTTTTGTTTTTTTTCTTGTCATCTAACATGTATGACATCGATTAATAAACTATTTTTGTACCAATATAGAGCTTGATATCAGTAGATATATAGATTGAGTTAAGTTATGTCTTTTGTAGCGTACAAACAATGATTTTTAATTTTGAATAACCTTTTATGAATTCTCTATTTAGATTGCATGAGGATCTATCATATATTATTGATATTAATTCTGATTATCTCAACAACTGCAATAACTGGACGCTGTCCACCGTTAAAGTCATTGGTTGAGAATCAACTTAATAAAGCTCACATCCCAGGTCTTGCACCTGTCGTTGTCAACAGTACAAAAGTTCTCTATGAAGAAGCCTTTGGTTTTTATTCACCTGTTTCCACTGAATATCCAATCGATGCTTCCCGCTCGATTTTTGTTCTTGCTTCCATATCTAAAACATTTATTGCTCTGGCTACAATGCAATTAGTGGAAGCTGAAGTCATCGATCTCGACAAAGATATTAACCAATATTTGAATTTATCAGTACGATTATATCATCCTTATTTTCCGAATATATGCATAACGATGCGTCATATTCTTTCACATTCGACTGGTCTTGGATCGAATTATGACGAAGATTTTCAGCATGCAATGCCTGGAGATGATTTTCTCAAAACGAATTTAACTGAAGTTATTCTACGCTATTTGACAAATAATTTAAGTTGGCTCAGGGAAGCTCCAGGAAATATAACCTATTATTCCAATGTTAATGCAGCATGGGGTGCATTGGTTGTCGAACGTGTTTCGGGTCTATCATTTGAGAATTATGTTCGTTCGAAGATTCTTGATCAGTTAGAGATTGGATCGACGGAAGCTAGTTATCGATTATCAGATTTTGCTTCAAGAAGAATGGATGTCGTCGAACAATACATGTACAATATATCATCCTTGGCCATTCTCCAACAGATAGCCCCACAACTCAATGCCGTTCAGGTGAAACTCTTTCGTTTATCTATCTTACATTCAATGCAATATTGAGAAGAATTGCGTTCCAACAGTTCAAGTGATTAATTCTTCGTTTATTTTTTTGTAATAGGTTCCGGACTCATCTGAGTGGATCTATATTCCTCCTTATGGCATCAGTGTTTATCCATCGGCGATGCTTCGAATGTCAGCTCGTTCATTATCGATCTACCTTCAAGCTTTTCTAAACAATTTCTCACCTCGTCTTCTTCGAAAGTTATCATCATTCGACGAAATGCTTCGTATTGTTCGACAGGCTGGACCAGCAGACGAACCAGATGTTCGATATGCACTTATCTGGAACTGGCGATTTCAAAATAGTCGACGTTTAATAGGACATCGAGGATGGATGCCAGGCGTAGCTCATACAATGATGGCTAACGAACAACGCACTTTAGGTGTGATTCTTTTGTCTAGCGGAGACATTACTTGGGGTGATACGCTAGCTCAACAAGTATCGAACACATTAGTGGATATTATGGGACAATTGTTTGATTGCTTCGAAAATGGAACGGCTCATTCATCGGCTAGCTACCAATGTTTCAGTGTGTTCTCATTTTTAATTATTGTTATATTGTTTCTCTCCTTTCTGATCTGATCAAAAGCCAGAATCAGCCTCGAATATAACAACTTCAATTCACTGTAACTCATAACCTGCGAGGAAAAAGGAATAAATATATATATTTGTAACGGGCATGGCAAGCGACTTCATTTAAATTCTGTTACAAATATATTTTCAACTCATATGTGATTGATGTCAAGTTATCTATTATCAATATTAACCATTTCACCGCGATGGGTTCTACCGGTGAGATCCACCCCAGTTTCAAAAGAAAATAAAAGAGAACACAACTTTTTTATTTTGTTTCTTTATCATAAATTTACATATGATGCTTTATCTATTCTGTCTGGGCATTGTTTGAATTATTTATTTCGTAGCAT